>BSQZ01000001.1:12281499-12308999 GCA_033239005.1 Lamellibrachia satsuma | reverse complement strand
TCAGGTTCACCGCACTCTAGGCAGTGGACATATTTTCTATGATTTCTATGATTTACTACCACTACTTCAACAGTTACAGTGACTTCCTGTTTCTTATCGAATTAATTTTAAGCTGTCCACTCTTACATATCGTGCTCTATCTACACAACAACCGCCCTATTTGGCTAGTCTCCTGCATATTTCAACTATTCATAGGCAACTCAGATCATCAATTTCACAACAACGTATAGTACCTAAAACAAAACTTAACTTGGGCAAACGTGCTTTCTCTGTCGCTGCTCCTACGGTCTGGGATGAACTCCCCATCTCTTTGAAAACATCTTAAACTATAGCTATTTTCCGAAAAAAACTCAAGACATATTTATTCCGAATTGCATTTCCACCATAAATCTTCGGTTGTCCCTCGTTCTGATAATGACTTTTGCACGTCCCTGTTCACGATTATGTTTAATGATTCTGTTTTGTTGCGCCTCTGAGCTCAGTGGCGCCTATATCCTCAGGATATAGGCGCCACATAAGTTAATTATTATTATTATTATTATTAAACAAATTAAATGGACACCGAAGCGAATCAGCTGAGTATGTGCCACAGTGGACGCTTCTTTGGCCAGGAAACAGACGTTAAAAGCTTCTCTTCTTCTTTTCTTCCTCTTTTAACTGTCAAACTTCAATGTATTGAAACTGGTGTTGATATATTTTGATCGGAGAATACTTGAACAAAACACGTAAACATTTGCATAAATGAAATAGTATGGTTTAACAACACTAGAGACGAGGAGATCAAATAGCAAGCAATAAACCAGGCTGGCGAAACATAAATATTAATTATTGTAGGATCAATGGCGACAGCAGGAAGTAGTTTGGTGAGCATGGAGAGGCCGGACCGTATTGGCGTCTGGTTGTTGATGATGAATTTGCAAAATGTGCGCAACATGTTGAGTAGGAAGTGCCACATGGAGAATTACACTGCAAAATATACAGACTTTCATCAATAGATGCCTACGCTGAATTATGAAATGAAATGGTCTGACAAAGTTAGCAACAAAGCTCTCTGGGAAAAGACCAAACAGCGTCCAGTGGAGAAGGAAATCTACATGAAAAATGGAAGAGGATTTGTCATACACTTCTAAAAAAACACCCCACGTTGTAAGCTTCTTCTTTTTTCTCTTTTGAATGTCAAACCACAATGTACTGTAAATGGTTTTGATATATTTTGATCGCAGAATGAGCAGAAACGCGTATACATTTGTATCAATAAAAGATTGTGGCTTAACAACACTAGAGACGAGGAGATCGAATAGACGTTTTACAGATATTAGATGGTAATGACCGTTTTGATAGAAGCATTTTTTCTCACTGAAGAACGAAAGAAGACCTTTAGGAGAAGAAGTAACGTTAGTGAAGGAATATTGTAGATAATATGTAGGAAAGTATTCATTCTCGCAGAGGACAAAAATGTAATTGTGTAAGGGCTAGCAGCGTTAATATGCTTAAAACAAAAATGACAAATACTTCAGAAGGGCGGGCTACACATTGATAACAAATAGTTGGACTCTGAATAAGTCAACGACTTCCTTGTACAGTCGCCATCTGGAGGTTTTACTTGGGATAGTAATTTTGTTAAATCTTGTTAAATAAGTAGTTCGTATCATATAAAACAATTTCCATAAGCTGGGTAATTGTCAAATGCACTTGGTTAAAAAAATATTGTTATAGGCTTACTTAATGTTTGTGGTTAAAGTGTCTGAAGGTTTCTAAGGTCCTGAATCCGTAATGTTGGCAGTTGGAATTCCAAGTCAGAAAACAGTTCTGATTCCAGTCGCCCTTTGTGAGAAGAGGGTAGGTCAAGAAAATCTTAATGGAGTGAAATGGTGCTATACTTATTTGTCAACTAGATCATTTATGATTTCGTACATTGTAGAGTCTTGTGTTCACCCACGTTTGGTGAGAGAAATTCATTATTTTGGTTGCTTTGTAGATGGTATCACTTCCATGTGTCTTTGCATGTTCTGGCACATCACAGTTGATAGTGACAACATTCAATTTGGTTGTTAGCATGAACGCTAAACCCACATATTCAAGGTGTTTATTGACGTCACGACTTTGTGATCGGTAGACTCGGCCGATGGGTTGGTAAACACACCTATTGCGTTAGGATTGGGTACCGAATGGCTGAACGGGAAACGGACATACATAAACAGCCGACAGGATGTAATGTCAGTTCTATGCAACGATTACTGGATCAGGTTAGTGCAACCAGATGTCGAGAGTTGTTATTGGCCGGTCCATCTTACCGGGCATCAATCGAGATCAATAGCAGCAAACGTTTGCATGCAAAGAGTTTCATATGTGAACGTCCGTCGCATTGGTGTGTGCACGTAATTACAGCGTTATGTGTGTCCGCGCGCATATAGACGAGCCGTACAAAGTATCTGTTATTTTCCGCAGATTCTGCAGCTGATCTGATCGAGTCCGCCCGGAGGATGTCCGCCGCGTCTCGACTGGCTATTCTCTTCTGTGTTTTGTTCAACATCAAAGGTGTGTTGTTTATATTACTGCCCCCCTGTCTCTCGTCAGTTCCTGTGTTTTTCTCTGCTTGTGATGTCGTCCGCTCGGGATGCACCACTCGAAGTAACCGACCACGGGCTATTTACGATTTCTCTTAATGCGATTTGGTGGATTGCTTTGCTGATAAGATGACAAGCACCGAAGCGGATTCCGATCTTTCGTAGCAAGCGCCTAACGTTCGACGATAACTGGGTTATTGCTTGCGATCCCTCATAATTATCTTCTGTAAAGAAACCACATTTAGTTTTTCTATCGTAGATTATAATTGTGTTTTCGGGCTCCTTGGAAAAAAACACGACCACTTCCCGCCGCCGCCGCCGCCGCCGCCGCCGCCGCCGCCGCCGCCGCCACGACGATGACGACGACGATGACGACCACCACCACTATCAACAACACCACCACCACCACCAAAACCACCACCCCCACCACCACGAACCACGACCACCACCACCACCACCGTAACCACCACCACGAACCACCACCACTGTCGTATTCACGCAGTGCTCCGTGTTTTAGCGGTGATGAGCCGGAGACAGACAGACGAGGAGATGCTACTGAAGGAGCTGTTTACGGGCTACATGCCGTCCGCCCGACCTGTCATCAACTCGTCCAATACCGTTCCTGTCGCCATACAATTCTCACTCATGCACATCAAAGAGTTGGTCAGTGTTTTCGTTTTCGTTTCACGCCTAACGTTACAGTTGATTGATGGACGTTTTGATGTTTGCAGTTCCCATTTTGTCATTGTCGCCATACAATTCTCACTAATGCTTACTGACGAGACTATCAGAAGTTTCGGTTTCGTTTTCACGCCTCACGTTACAGATGGCTAAATGGTGGACATGTTGCTGTGTGTCAGTTCCCATTTCTTGAGTTTCATTTATATGTAAGTTTATTGTTTACTAAATGCAAGCATTGGCTGGAAGAAAAAACGAACACATTAATAAGAATAATATGATTTTGTTTAGATGTGCAGCTTAGACATACAACGCGACTCATATAGTTCGATCACAATGTCACATGGTAAAACAGCGAGTAGCATCAAAGGTGCGATTACTGCCTGTGACGATTCCTAGTGGCATCGTACGGAATCACCGAAACCTTCCATCAGTCTCTTCGGAAGAATCCTAAATTCGCCACAATTGACGATATGATATTTTTCCAAATGGATTTGCCGAAAACACTCTTAATGCTTAAACGGGATGTTCATCAGAATTCAATATATACAACACAATCCTATCTGGTGGCCTACGGTACATGCTCTTTCTGGTGATACAATCTACAGCTGTATCCGACGATTGAAGCGGTCCATATCACGACCTCGTTCACCAGTTTACATCGACCGCAGTCCTCTCTCTCTCTCCGGCTCTCGGCCACGATTCTCCAAGCCGCGTAGCAGCCCACATGCTTCAGTGGAAGCGAGGACGACTGGATTGCCACCATCGACCATCGATCGCTGATAATGCAATGAATAAACCATTACCGCGCCCGCAATGACGCTACAGCGCACAGATCGTTTCACTAACGTGGTCACCAAGCTCCGAATATGCCATTTCATTCGTAGTATGTTCCCAAAGAAAATTGCAGCAACGCGCTTGCTTTTTCCAACCGTATTTTTTGCTCGTGGAACTATGAATGTTTAACACTACTTCTGATTAGGCATTAACTTTACAACAATGCGAAATAATTATATGCGTACAAAAGCAAGCGGCAAGCGAAAGATAAATATATATATATATATATATATATATATATATATATATATATATATATATATATATATATATATATATATATATATATATATATATATATATATATATATATATAACGTTTGTACAGGTAAATTGACATTAATTTTGTTTGAAACATTTTGGATAAGGGTTTACGTATTCATATTTCCTCCTTTGTGCCAACTTACACAGTATACAAGGAGCCGTAGACATACATCAACATGAAAAGTATAGTGCAAACTTTAAACAAATACTTTTAACTTGTAACTAGAAACCGCTATATACAAAGTGGCGGACCGGTCTTGAACACAATTGTCAACACTAATGAAGACACTGTGCAATGTATTCATCATCAAATCAGCATCGAAATAGCATCTCACCGGCTAGCATCGATCTCACAGATGAAGCGTCAGTTCAACAGATGGCATTGATATCACAGTTGAGGCGTCAGCTCATCGGATGGTATTGATATCTCATTTGAAACATCAACATATAGGCTGGTATCGATGTAACAGTTGAAACTTCATCCCATCGGCCGCAGTATCAGGGTACCAAAATAACGCCAGATGTTCTGATACAGCTTATACATCACGGTGACTTCCGTTTTCTTACTACCACCCTGCATGTGTTCATCTACATTCACATCTTAATTAATGAATGGAACAAATTATGCGCTGATTTTAAATGCTAAAATTGTTAATATATTTAAATAAAACCTACAGATATATGTCAAAGGCGGCTCACATTGACTCTCGTTAAGCCAATGGCTATCTTGTCCACTTGTCTTTTGGAGTTTGTTCCTTTGGATGTCGATACTGTTAAACCTTTTTGTAATTGTTTTTAATCTCACAATCAGTAATGCATCTGCAGTGAAACTAAGCTGTCGTTCAGCCATGCTACCAGAGCCATCGGCAGCACAGCTCAACAAACGTTATTGCGACAGACAAAGCGTCCTGGCTTAGCCTTAGGAAAACTAGCGACAGTGCACAGCCTGGATAAGATCAACAACAGCCTCTGGAATGTCGCTAGTGTCAAACATACCCTGGTCCATATAAATTATATCGATGCCAGCGATAAGACAAAAAGTGTCTGTGAGCAGTTTCTGTGGTGCATTTTCACTGATACTGTCACGATTATGTAGAGTAATTGTTATGGTTTTCTGCAAAGGCTCACTTACGCGCACACGCGCACGAAAACACACACACACACACGCACACACATGCACGTACGCACACACAAACACACATATACACACACGCACGAACGCATGCAGGGAGGCAAGCACGCACGCACGCACGCACGGACACACAAACACACGCACGCACGCACGTACGCACACGCATACGCACACGCACACACACTTAATTTTCTTATTTTAAATATACGTTTTCGGATTTTTGTAGGATGTTCGAAGTCAAGTTTTGACGACAACTGGATTACTGATCCTGGTAAGACTTTTACTTTTAAGGTGTTTTTATACTGATGTCCAATATGTAGACAGCCGTTTGGTGTTATTGTATATAATAAGTGAAATTGGTGTTGTCACTACTACATATCTCGCAGGGGACATGTTGTTAGGAAGCGAAATGTAACTTCGAACACGTGAACCCAAAGATAAGAAAACTAGTGCAGAAGATGATCATGCACCGTGTCGTTACTGGTGCGAGCTGTTTTTAGACAAGAAGGATGGGTAGGAATGGGTAAAATGTAGATAATGTACGGCACGAGTGTGGACAATTTGCGAAATGCGTGACGGTGTGAGTAATGAGAGTGGATGTCAAGTGGGCAATTTTGCATGCACATTTTAAAAGAGACAAACACCAAACAAACATAGAGTCTTGTAGCACCCTTTAGATAGAGTAATTTAGACAATAAGTTTCCATATATAAACACAGGCGTGAAGTGGAGAAGATGATTCCGTAGACATTAAAAAAAAATCTTTCTTAAGGGGCCTGCTTTGCACATTTTTCCCCTACACACCACCACATTCAAAACAGCACATACACAATTAACTTAGCTATAGTTAGTACATTCACAGTAAGATAACTGGCTATTTGTTTGTGAAATAAAATATGTGAGTAATGTCTGAAGCACTATCCATTATAACGAAGATGTTTTGTCCCGCTGCTCTACAATTGTAGCATCGACGATAAACGAGTTCTTTTAAGTTCTATGTGCGACTTTGATGTTTCAATATCCGCACATTTACGACATTCAGTTGAAATTCCTTTCGTCGGGCATTTCGCCGATAAAATCTATTCGCCAGAATTGCTTTTAGTGCTGTAACACTATATGATATATTTTAGTGTAGTGCACTCAAATGCAGATGATACATAAAATATGTTGTCGAGGCAACGCTATCGAAAACGAATCTTTGGCAAAGCGACCGAGGGCCACTGTCCGGAAACTGCTATAAATTGAATGAAGTGCTAATGATCCCTATTTGGGTTTATTTGCTTCCAGAAAATATTTCGAAAAGGAAAATGGACATATTTGAAGACAATAATAGTCATACTGGCATGTGGGTATGTCAATGGTAGAAAGATCCCATGTGTGTAAACAAAATCGTCTTATTTTTTTCAACACGTGACATCAAATGTTGATTTTTTAGAAAACGATATAAAATTGTAGGGTTTTGACGAAAAGATATATAATGCAGCCCAGTGACATGACATACTACAACGTTATCGTGTCATTGTAATAAAATTGTAATCGTTAAGTTACGCACAGGACCATCCACGTGACGCATGGGCAGTTTGTTTTATTCTCTCTCTCTCTCTCTCTCTCCCCCCCCCCCTCAAATAGGAGAACGGCTATTAGAAACGTGTTTTTTGTATTTACTGGCTTAACCAATGATACTACAAGCATCCAGAACTTTGGCTTACGGGGACTTAATGTTTGCAGCCACACATACCATCTTGCACGACTAAACAACGTTAACACGGTCGCCAATGAAAAATCAAATAATGGTCTGGCCAGTCAAACGTAGATTTCCAACTAGATTTCTCGCATTAAACGCATACGGCGGCCTTGTTGATTATTGCGAACGACGGACTTTCGTAATGTGATTACCCAATCGCTTCGATGTAAGCCAGTGCCTGGCTGTTCCGCGCCCACTCAGACGTGATCTTAAATTAGCATCCGTGCATATTTAGACGTTGGGATAATGAAGGATGCAACTAGTCTTGCAGCGATATGCCCACGGGAATACGTAATGTTACAATATTGGACAACGCGCAAGTCATGATAGTTACATGTTTTGTCAAACACCATCACAATGCGTGTTCTTCTGATACGTGCCTATTTCGGCTATTTAACATATTGAACATGCCTCATTGTTGGTGTTGTTAATGTGAACAACAACAGCAGCGTCATATGTGAGGTCCGAGTGTCTCCTATGATTCAGCCAACAGCTGGTGGCTGAACGCGCAGTCACGGAACGGCGTAGAATAATTAAGTTGTTATGCGTAATCTCTCAGCAACCTCAGTAGGATAAGAATAAATTATTATTTTATATAATTAAAATGGTACCGGAGCGTCGACAAAACATGTGAAGCAGGAACAACGCTTCAACAATTTCCATCTCAAATGCTTCAGACGCTTACGTATTCCAAAGGATTTCCTCTGTGGTGAGTTTGACTCTGGTGCAAGGCGCGTCGGCCGTCCAGCTCTGTGGTTCTCGGATGCTTTCAAGCGAGATATAAAATCTGTTCAGATCAGCATCGATGGGAATATGCTGCAGCAGACCGCAACAACTGGCGACAGGCTGTGCAGAAGGAAGGGAGAACATAGAAGAAACGAAGCCATGGACTACCGTCTGTAACAGAAACTGCCACTCAAAAATGGGACGTTTTAGTCAAAGTGCTGTGCGAAACACTAATGTCACCTCCAGCGCAGTTCCATTGTCTTTCGAGATGCCAGTGGTGATGATGATGATGATATATGTACACATTCCATAATGTATTACATTTCTTGATTAGCTGCTTTTATTGATTACATAACATTATATTGAGATTGCCAAAATAATCGATACAACAGCTGTGCAAAGCAAAATGTAGTACCACTTAAGCGATCTAACTGCGTTATTTCGTCGCTCAATAAGCATTCGTCTCACAGATTATACCGACACACTGCCTGGCCCCTGGCGTAATAGGGCCCACAAATTGATGCACTCAAGCTTACCGATGACACGACCAGTGCGTGATTGCTCTTGAACACAACGTTGTCTTGACGTCCCTAGAGGTCCAACCGACGTATAAACGTATACTTAAACCATGTCCGTGTTGCTGCATCAATTAATTAATAAAATGCGTTGTCAAGAATGTTCTCGGTTCGGAAATATAACTGACTTCGATGTTTCGAATAAAAAAGCGTTAAGTAACGCAATATTTCATATCGATGATAGTTTGAACGCACGCAAGCACGCACGCATGCACGCAAGCACGCACGCAAGCACGCACGCAAGCACGCACGCATGCACGCAAGCACGCACGCAAGCACGCACCCCGACGCACTTCGGTGAAAGGTACTTTATCTGGTGTAAAACTAAAATCAACTCGTATCGCACGCAGTTGCTTCAGCGGCTAAGCTGGAATTGCAATTTTTTTCAACTTTCGCCCTGTGCGTCCAGTAACCACATGGATGCGTGATTGTCAAACGTCCGAACATTGGCTACCCTATAAACTTTCTTTCTACAGCAATGGGAAGATGAACGCTTGAGGTGGGAACCCTACAAATACAACAATCTCACCGAGATCACGATAGAGGCAAAACGTCTCTGGCAGCCAGAATTCGTCGTCATCAACGGGTAATATATTCAACCGGCTCATATTTCTGTTGTTGTCGTCCCAGAGAGGGGTTGATTTCCACGTGATTTCAGATCACGAAAATGGGAGTTCATATAATGATAGAAAGAAAGACACATTCTTTGTTAACATAAAACTGAAATTAAATAACGGACAGTGACGACGTAACGTAATGTAACGCCAAAAACAATTGCCAAATCTAAAAAGAAATACGAAGGCAGACATTCCATACAAGGAGTTGGACCATTCTGGCAATAAGCATTTGTGAACATAACGACGTTTTATAAACCACTGTATTCGTTTGAACCCGTTTCTGTTGTTCTTGCAATGCTGACACTGGACAGTTCCTTTACAAAAGTAAAAGTCGACAATTGTTCCACTGTTTAAGCATTACAAAATTATAAATAGTATGTGCACATGTTCTCCCATATGGTAGTGTTGGGTTTCTATTGCCGCAGTTGCTCATGCCCACTGGTAATAGAAGTAACTTTCTTGCATGCAGAGCTGAGCGGGTTTATAAACGCTATGGCCACTTCCGGGCCATCCTGAACCATGACGGCGCCATCCGATGGGAGCCTGGTGGCGCCTTCAAAACCATGTGTCAGATCGACATCACCTATTACCCCTTCGATGACCAGACGTGCTCCCTCGTATTCGGGGCCTGGTCCTACCAGACGTCCAACATGAACCTCACCAGTCCGTCCGCTAAGTAAGGCTTCATTGTTAGCGATAAGTCTGCAGGAAATGTACTAACATTCCGACGTCATCTGAAGATCCACCTTCTTTTCCTTGTTTAGCCTCCGTAGCTCATCTGTGTTCTCGCTCAACTGTTGATGGCTTCATATTATAAACAGATTTGAGAATATGTAACCCTTTGGTTCTGAACTACTGCTTAGCTCAGGTTATCAAGGATTTCAGCGCAATTGTTTTTCTTATTGTGTTGTTTCATTCAGTACTGCAATTTTGTGTAAGAATAGTTAACACATACCTCATAGCATAATGGTACATTGTGTGTGCCCTCTCCAGAATGCTAATTGTACAGCTTAACTTTGAAGCAAAATTAATCTATGTAACGTGTTCTCAAAATGTATGTGTTAATGTAATATCACATATAGTGTTGTGAAATAACATGAACCGCACAATTGGAACAGTTTACCTGAAAGCGCACATTAGCAGTGCTCAAGTTTGAGAGCCCTTTGACGTTTGTATGACAGTGGCCTCTCGCTACGTAAACTCCCGATGTAAGGAAAAACACGGAGGAACAACGTTGAAACCCCAGTTATAGCCTGCACTGTTGGCTACCCTCCCCCTTGCACATGTCTATTTAAGGAACATCGAATATTTAAAAAAAATTACCCAGTCCCAACATGTTCAACATAGTGAGAGCCCACTGTATTTCTTATGATAGTAAATTCCGGTTATTTTACACGTAATGTATTCGATCAATTTAAGTATTATGTGTATAATGTTACTGATTTAAATGACATAATATTATTATTGTTGAGGAAAGAAACTGTTCCTACCATGAAGTTATCTAGCAATATATAAGATATTCCATACACGGTCTGGATTATCATTGTTACCTAAATACATTGGGATGTTTGAGAATACAATAACACAACACAATAGTCGTTAACACTATTCCCTTTGTTCTTCGCGGCGGCAGAGTCAACCTAGACTCGTATAATCCTAACGGAGAGTGGCAGATCATCACTACGGAAGTACAGGTTCGTAGTGTACGTCCTGGTTGGCCGCCAGCCAGCGCCATGACACGTTTGAGCAAAAAAGGCTACCAGAAATAGAATGTTTTAATCGCCAGATGGTGAATACGTAGAAACAAGAACTACAAGAAGATTGAACAATATTGCAATCCAAGGCAATTGTTCATTTATGCGTAACCCGCTCTTTTTTTTTAAAAGCGAAACAAAACTCATGGTTTTGGGGCTATGCACCGAAAAGAGATAATTAAGACTAACACGAATATCGTGCCAGTGGTTTAGTCAGAATGTGTTCTAAAAGTGGGAGATTCCTGGCATTTCTCTGGTTGACCGAGGCCTGACATTGTAACCAGCGCTACCGATAAGCACACGCGCAGTTCTATGAAATTGGCTTAACCAATATTACAAGTGACGTATTAACGGAGACCGGCATACACAGAACAAACGCAAAGTCTCAAACAAACGTGTTATTTTGCAAAAAAAGAGGACGAGTTTAGTAAACAAAGTACTTTACATAATTTGAGTTTGGACGCATGTTAACTCTTATAGGTGCACAGGCCGAAAAACATGATTTTTGTCCCTATAAACATATTCACGCTGCTAGCATTTATCCAATATGTAGGCAATATTTATTCCGTTCATTTTTATTCTCTGTGAGAATGAGTACTTTCTGATGCCAAATCCACGTAAATATTTCTTCGTGTCCTAACTTATACTATTATGACCTGTGTCGCCAGCGTAACGAGTTCTTCTACGAGTGCACCCCGAAGGAGCGTTTCTCCAACGTCGCCTTCCGCATCCGCCTGAGGCGGCGCTACACCTATTACATCCTCAACGTGATCTTGCCTAGCATCCTCACGTCCGTCCTGCTGCTCTCCATCTTCTTCTGCACGCCCGGCCAGAAGGTGCAGATCGGCGTCGTCGTCCTGCTCTCCTTCCGCATCTTCCTGCTCAACGTCGCCGACAACATCCCCAAGACGTCTGACCACGTCCCACTACTTGGTCAGTGTGTGTGTATGTGTGTGTGTGTGTGTGTGTGTGTGTGTGTGTGTGTGTGTGTGTGTGCGCGTGCGTGCGTGCGTGCGTGCGTGCGTGCGTGCGAGTAAAAATCCAGAATTGAAGTGTATTCACGTTGCTATGCATATAATAATAATATAAACATATCTATAATAGCGTTATTTTTATCTGGAACTAAGCATTGTTTTTTCACTTCATGAGGCGAGTAGGAACTGTGTCGATAAGTGGATAAGCAGAAAAGGATGCCAAGTCTCCTGCTTTGGGAAAGAGATCGCCTTCTTTTCTGCCTTCAGTTTTGTAATGTCTCCTGCTTCATGTTTTTCTTTAAAATAATCTTCTTTTTGAAATAATTTCGCAATTTTTATATAGAACGTGACTAAATAAATCGGCACACTCGAGGCGTTTTCTTCAAATCAATTATTATGTCTGTATTGTGGGAAGGGATCTACTCTCCCACAAATCCTTCTTTAATTGCATCTCCCGCGGGAGAATCTCCGTCCTCCTAATTCCTTAACTTGGCTCCTCTGTCGTTATCTTGGTGAGATGAGAAAATGAGGGATCATCGCGTTTAACGTTGCAGGTATCTACCTGACTTGCACGATGGCCATCACGACACTGTCGATGGTACTAACGGTGTTTGTGCTCAACCTACATCACATGGGCGACCGGCCCGTGCCGCCATGGGTCTCCAACCTCGTTCTCATTCACGTTGCGCGCGCAGTCGGTGTCGGGGCGATCACTAGCGTCAACCGGCGGACACCGGCGTGCACCAACGACAGGCAGAAATACCGGTCGTGCAGCACGCAACCTCGCCACGCCGTGCTCGTTCAGCGAGTCCACTCCGACCGACGTCCAGTTATCCTTTCACTTGGTCGAAAAGGCACTACCAACGACAACAGTGCCGCCGCTTCGGCTGACCCAGCTGCCGCAGGGTCGCCGGATCAGTGTCCAGAGAGGATCGACGACTACCATCCTGGCGTGGGTGAGACAGCGAGAGATCGCATTGACTTCTCGCGAGAGTGGCAGAGAATTGCCGAAGTGTTCGACCGGCTGTTCTTCTGGCTCTTTCTCATCGCCACCATCGTCACGACTCTTGTGCTCTTCCATCCGCTCACAGACTTGTGTGTGAAACGTTCTAAGTAGATGCTGCGTGTCGCCACCGTAACCGATGTATTTCGCCACCAGTGCCGAACGTAAACCTGAGAACAGCTAGGGCCGGTTTACACAGGCGATTTGTGTCCCGATTGGTCGGGCGACACCATGTCGCGTGACAATGCGCAGCTACATTGTGTGTGCATTTTGACGAACGACGTGTCTTGATACTCCGACCTAGATCTTGACTCGCGCCGTTCCCGATTTGAGCTTTGATGACAGGTCACGACGGGTGCACATTAAGTCGATCGCTGATTGGCCACCGCTTCCATATCGGTGCCGACTGTCAGTCAAATTGGTTCCACCGACAAAATCGCAGCCAGAAAATGGCCTCGCGAGTGTGCTTACACGATCGACTTTAGCATCGCGACACCATGCCGGTCGACCAATTAGTCAATTAATCGCTCGTGTAGACCAGCCTTTAGTCTCGGTTGTCCCAATGTGTGGTAGTGCACTCACTGGACCCTGGGTGCAAACTGTTTTTTTTGGGGGGTTCGTCGCATCAGATAATATATGTCCATATTATATGAAAAAGTTCATTATGTTAGCGTGCTTTTGGGCAGTACAACGTTGTTGTGTAACTTGATAAATACAACAGTTACTGTCACGCATAATAATATTGAATACCTTAGAGTTGGTTTCACTACATGATCTTCTAAAACAAACAAACACACAAACAAACAAACAAACAACTTATGGGTTTAGTAACTTAAGGCTTTCGATTTATATTACTTTCGAAGTTTCGTTGCAGCAATAGTTCAGAATATGAAACACATAGCCATAATAAGACTGCAAATTAAAGATTGTGCAACGCCGTCTTGCTCACAACGTTGTCTTAGATCAGTTGTGGATTGATGTGGTTTGTCTGCGATAATTTTAGAGGGGAGTTTATGCGGATGCTGAATCATTACAGCACGAGCAAATCACAGTAAGTAAATAATAATCATCCACTTCACAACAACGTTTTGATCCTAAAACAAAACTTAACTTCAAGGGCAAACGTGTCTTCTCTGTCGCCGCCACTATTGTCTGGGACGAATTCCCCATCACTTTGAAAACATCTGAAGCAACAGCCACCTTCCGAAAATAGCTCAATGCATATTTATTTCAAATTGCATTTTCATCATAAATATTCGGTGGTCCCTCGTTCTTTTTCACGTCCCTGTTCACGATTACGCTTAATGATTCTGTTTTGTTGCGCCTCTGAGCTCAGGTTCCTGAGGATATAGGCGCTTTAGGAATTAATTAGTATTATTATTAATCGTCACAACAACATGATCTCGTTTTTGTTTCGTTTCGAACCACATGATTTGTTAGCAAGTTAAGTCAAGTTTCAAGTTAATGACCTCCAATTTCATGTCAAGTCTCAAGTCATCTCTCTGAATTCCAAGTCAAGTCGGAAGTCATGAAAATTAGCGAATCGAATCAACAAGTCTGGTGTTTTTGGTAACATTTTGACATATATATTTGATTCACATTATAAATATGTTTCAAATATTGTAACACTGGCTGTTCGCTTTCTCACAGACACGCAAAACACGCACGCACGCGCAAACACACACACACACACACACGCACAAACACACGCGCGCGCAAACACGCACACACAACGCACACAGGCACGCGCACGCACGCACGTACGATTATCTGCATAATACTATTCTGGATTGTCACAATAAATTACCTATGACAGTGCAACGGAAAATCAGAATCGTATGATTTTCGTTTCCTTTTAAGCTAAGTTCTTTAAAATGTGTGTTGAGGGCGTATCGCCTGCTTTCCATCATTGCTGTTTTATTGAGGCGTTCTTATTGTCAAATGTGTTTTACTTGAGGTTCTAGTTTGGTCCACTGTGATTCTTCCAACTGGTTCTATGTTTGTTTGTATATAAAGTCCTCATTTTATTAACTCAAAAAGGTAATAACTAAGCTACCTACGGGGTAATAGATATGTGGTGAATATTCTGGAATCAAGGTGATTAAAGAAAGTATGCTGTTTCGGAAGAAATTTTACCAAGATAAAATTTAAAGCGTAAACACGTCTGCCTTGTTAATGTTTCTAGTCTCATATCAAGAATGTGAACAATGTTTTAGCGTTATGCCTCATGGTGTAAGACTGTCTGCTCTGCTAATTCATGCAGACATTAGCTGAACAAGTCAGCAACTGTTTTGGTACGACCACTATTTACACCGCTCATCATTGTAAGCAAATACAAAATGCCAAGAACAAGTCCTTACCAGTGCAACATCTAGAAGCTCCGTGTAAGAATTACGAGTGAATGCATATGTGTGCTGTTTTGTATGCTGGAAGCGAGCAGATCGGACTCCAATTCTGAAAACGATGCCACCGTGTTCACGAAGAATGAGTTATGACTCATCTAATTTACATAATCCTCGACCCTCGTTGCTCCCTGTATAAAGGGGTGAGGCTAGTTCGTGTACTGCTGCACCGCCCCAGCTGTTATCCCTCTTCACTTCTCTCTATCAGCAGCCTTCTCCCCCACTTGACAACCTCCTCTCTTACATCCCTCTTGACACAGTTCTCCCATCTTTCTTGTGGCCTGTTCCTTTTTTATGGTCTAGCTGGCATCTTTATCGCCTCTGCTTTGTTTTGGTACGGTCCTCTTCCATCCGCATCAAGTGACCCGCCCACATCATCCAGATTCTTACTCTTCCGTTAAGCTGAATTGCATCCAAATAACTGCCACCAGGTCATTCATTCTCCTTCTGTCCACCATCTTTAATTCCCGCCAACTGAAAGCTTCTGTTGTTGTTGCTGCTCTGTCAGTGTCATCGTCTCAAGACCACACAGGCATGCCGGCGTTACACACACTATGTCAGTGTCATCGTCTCAAGACCACACAGGCATGCCGGCGTTACACACGCTCTGTCAGTGCCACCGTCTCAAGACCACACAGGCATGCCGGCGTTACACACGCTCGGTCAGTGCCACCGTCTCAAGACCACACAGGCATGCCGGCGTTACACACACTCCGTCAATGTCATCGTCTCCAGACCACACAGGCATGCCGGCGTTACACACACTCTGTCATTGTCATTGTCTCTAGACCACACAGGCATGCCGACGGTATACACGCTCTCAGAGCTTTCCATTTAAACTTTTTGATATATTTCTTTCCGGTGATCACGAAATAAACACCATCTACCTCAATCTATGCATTCGCTCCTGCTCGTATATCCGACGAAGTGCGTCTACCTCCGAGCGATCGGCCATTTTCTGTAACCATTCGGTCAAGGTACGCAAAGTCACCCCAATGCTTGATCGCCTTCTCATCCAATCCGACGTTCAACTCCTCTCTCTCTCTCTCCCTCCCTCCCTCCCTCCCTCCCTCTCTCTCTCTCTCTGTACTCGGTACTTGGGTACTCGAGTACATTTTTGAAACATTCATACTCGTACTCGAAGAAATTATGGTCATGTACTCCTACTCGTGTTCAAAGTACTCAGATTTTACGAGTACATCTGAATGTTTTTTTCAATATGATATTGTGAAAATTATTTAATTTCTTATTTTATCAAATCATTTCAAACTACGACAATAATTTCTTAAAAAGTGTGGTAGCAAATTGTATTACATGGATGTGAATGAAATTAGCAAAAAAATGTATGTTCTGGCATGCATTTCAGTTGAGTTATATATGTTTTCTAATATAGAATCATTAAAACACTTTTATTATGTCAACTCTATTGCAATAACCATGATATTAATTGCATTGTAATAACCCCTGATTTGTAATAATTATTATTGTTAAATTTAGTACTAATTAGTAGATGTGGTTTAATTTTTACTTGGTATTGATGAGTTTTCACAAATTCTCACTTTTCTGCATATTGAATGCGCTGAAGCCACGAAGGCTTCGCTTCTTTTCCCAGTTCATATCCATAGTTGTACTAGTTACCAGTCCAGGCCATAATCCTTGTGTGTGTTTAATTAAGCCAGCTAGGAAGTCTAGTAAGCCCTTAATGAAAGGGTCATTCATCAGTTAGCCATAAAATGCATTTGCTGCTCTCAAAAGTAACAGTGTTAAGTACTGCTAGCTGAGTCTGAAGAAGTTTGGTGACTCAAGTCAGACAGCGGGCACCAGTATATTTGTAGTGTGGTTAAAGTACAATGGGATATTGAGCCCTGGACATTGGCAGGTGTTAATCCACCCTCTCAGCAAACATTAGTTGTCGAATTGTGGTCACTGCTAGCCACAACATGCCTAACAGTGTTCATTGATTCAAATATCATATATATTTGATGGTTATATTTCTTTATTTCTTTTCTCTTGTTGTGTTGTGCTATAAAATGTATTTTGAATAGTATTTTCAATTTAAATACATTTTAACCCCTATTTGAATGCATACCCTGAACATTGACATTTGAATGCGAATCGCACCTTTGAATCGAATGCAACCCCCAGTTTGGACCCAAACATAAAGAGTTTTTTACAGTTTTCCTCATAAAAATGTCTGATCAACTGCTGTTGCAGTCAACTCTTCCTTAATTATATAAATTAATTCACAATTTTTATTTTAAAAATTCTTTATTATTACTATACGGAGTTACTATAATATCATACAAGATGTACTCGTACTCGTGGAAATGTACTCGTACTCGTACTCAGCTATGAGCAATGTACTCGTACTCAGCCATCACCAATGTACTCGTACTTTACTCATGAAAATGTACTCGGCCCCAGGTCTGGTCCAACCCACATCACTTCTGTCTTAAAATGCCATGGTCAGTCCATGCTTTTTGAGCACCACTTTTCAATCTTCCAGCGCTTCTTGAAAGTCGTGTTTGCTCTCTGCTATTATGACTATATCGTAAGCGTCTGAGTATCTACACCCGAACTATGACAATTTAACCCGAACTATGACTATTTTTATGGGAGATGTACGTATAGAATTGATAGATATGGAAAAAGACGTAGGAGTACACATTCATAAATCACTGAAATTTAAGGAGCAAGTATACGTAGTCAAGAAAGCAAATAGAATACTAGGGACAATTCGAAGGACCTTCACAGACAAAAGCATAAAAAACATCAAAAACTTATACATCACCTTGGTCCGACCCATCATCGAAAACTGCCAACAAGCATGGTGCCCACATCTTCAGAAAGATATAGACAAATTAGAAAGTGTCCACAGGAGGGCCACTAATGTTAAGATTAACACTGGAATCTCTAAGCTCAGACCTTCCAAGTCTTCCGCTTTATCGGAAGATCTTCCGCTTTTTCCGGTTTTTGAAAACATCTTCCGCTTTTCCACTACGTTTTGAAAACCTTCCGCTTTTTCGGACTTGGCCGGTGATCGCAGAAAATTAAGAGGTTCTATTGAAAATTAAGAAGTTCTGTTGAAATATTCAGATCGAATACCAAGTTTCTTAAGAGGTAATCATGTTTAATAGTTCTATTAAATGGTTTGAAACTCCGCCATTTGGTGGCGTGTTGTTTTTCAACGAATGATATTGCAGTAAAACATTTTCTCCGTATATTTTTCACCCCGCCATTTTTAAAGTCTCTGTTTACTGCGAATTTGAATCCTCGTGAACTTTTTCGTTTATAGTTTTAAGGTTTTGTTCGTTGTTAAAGATAGTGTTGTTAGTTGTGAATAGTTGTTTCCTTGCGCCACGAAATAAGACGCCGCAAAGTTTTGAGACGAATACACCTCTAAAGACTGTGCCGCTGCTCAACCCAGCGAACAGACGTAAGGGCTGCTATTGGTAAATGATTGGTCTAATGATTTAAAAGCAGCTGTTATGCTTATTTTTAGGATTCTAAATTCTAATACACTTTCTGACTACTGCTAGTTTAATGTGTTTTTACTTAAAAATCTATCTGCACTTACATACCATGTCGTGTGTGTTGTCCATATCTTTATCTAAAAAAAATTTCAGATAAACAGAAGACAATAATAATTTTTTTCAAAATGTGGAAGATTTAATGTTTTATGCTGTACAGCAGTCATTCATCTTCATGAACCATGTGCTTTTCTAACCTTTTCATAAAGAAAATGTTTATGATTATATAAACATGGTTCAACATTTTGTTTTCAGTGCTGTCTCTAGTTGAGAAGTTTGTCCCTGGGCCTGGCACTTCAGATGATGACCTGGATAGCACCGTTCAGGAATGGGTGGACTTCCAGGTAGCCACAGATTTGCCTGAGTTCATCGAGGTGGACGAGCGGTGTTGCAGTTGAAGGGCTGGGGTGGCCAGGTCAGGTTCGATCACCTGGCTACACTCATGAAAACTTTAGTCATCCTTCCCTACGACCAGGCAAAGAATGACAAGAAGTTCCGAGCATCACTAAGTGCAGAGACGCTGTGTAGCCTGCTGTACTGCAAGATCAACGTGGACTGCGAGTACCACCAGTTGTACAATGAGGACCACAGACGGGTCATCTGAGACCTGAATGTGTGGCGAGGAAACACCTATGATAATGGATATAATGTAGTCTGCACTGGCAATCAGCTGTCTGAGATGGTAAATAAACTGTATATAATGTTTGTTATGTTCTTCACGTCGTTATTTAGTATCATCAAATTTGATTGTTTTTTTCGAGAAAAAGTCTTCTGTCTTTTTTTTGCAGGAAGAGGAAGATCTTCTGCTTTTTATTGGTAAAATGTTGGAAGGTCTGTAAGCTCCCATATTATCTGAGATTGCGAAAGTGTGGCCTCCTGTCTCTACAAGATAGGAGGTAAAGGGCTGATATGCTAGAAGTTTTCAAGATTATTAATGGATTTACTTATATAGACACCAAGAGAATATTCGAGCTAATCCACCCCCCCCCCCCCCATCCAGGAAGACACAAGTCAATAGTTCGACACCCCAGTCGACGAGATGCACGTACGCCACGAGTTCTTTTCACAGCGAATAATCACGCCATGGAATACACTACCAAACGATTGTGTCAATGCACTAACAGTAAACAATTTCAAAACAAAATATCAAAATTACTGCCATAACCACTGATTGGGGGGGCTATACATGAGCCAGAAGGCTCCCTGCCCCAAACCCTTTCAAGGTATGACACATCATCTTCGTGGGAACGTTCTTCCCTAGCTACGCCACCTAGTGAATTAATATACAAACAGGTGGCGCCGCCCGGTGAGCATTAATTAAGGCCAGCCGTGACAAACCCTCATCTCCGGTTTGCCAATGCGCATGTGCATACACGTAGCAGTGTAACATGGCTGCCGGTAGAATTTGTACGGATTAAAATCGTTACAGCTATTGGCAAATTGCGGCTTTTGAGGTAAGATATGAGTTACGATATCCTAAGGTTGAACTTTGCCTGTTTGTATTTACATAAGGGTTTCCAATCGCACTTAAGAAGTTTAATTAAAACGATTCATATGGTGATATTCATGAAAACTGTGCATCTGATGTTAGGATCACGTCATATGTAAACAAGCTATCGCTGTCACTGTCAGATTTACTTTTATAAGGATACATGGAAGTACACATAATCTCTGTTTCCGTTTAACAGCTCTTTATATTTACCATTTGTTTACATTTATAGCAGTGTTTGATTGTTGTAGGGGGGAGGTTTTGTCCTTCAAGGCACTGTGAAGGGAAGGAAATCCATCCCATATGCCCAGGTCTAGTTAGGCCTTGCCTTACCCTTAGCCTAGGCCTTTACTTTAACCTTCAAAGTCACAAAGACAAAAACCAGTTCACACATCATATGACTAATTAGGCAGAGTCAACTGCACCAGCAGAGACATAGTTCCAGGTGCTCAAAAAATAACTTGTCTATTTGGCACTTCCAACACGATATCGGTAATGATTCGGTTCAGAAGTAATAATTTAAGATTTAAAACTGACACACACTATCTGTTTCACATGTGTATTCTGTGACATACCATCAGCACATTGGCATCAAGAAGAAGAAGAAATGTGCTCCAGTTAATAGATATCTTTAAACTGTGCTGGTTGATACATTATCAAGTCTAATGAACACTTGATGAAAGAAAATGTAATAACTTGCCAAGTAAGGAAAACACTGTAAACACAGTGTTAGACAAGAAACCTTGGTTGTCACTCGTGCCTTAACATATTGGGCATACATCCCAACCACAATAATATACTGTATAGAATAAGTTTCAAGACACATGAGTGTTATGACTTCTCTCATGCAAGACTGCGTGCATTTGTATGGACACTTTTCTTTATCTCATCCACCTTTGACCTGCTGCTGTGGCCATAGTTGTAGCAGTTAAGGCATCCCAATTTATTTTTTAAATGTTTAATATGTCTATTTTCTTGAGACAAAAGATGGAACAGATACAACGCAAGTCATGCAGTCAACCATGTGCTGGCATTTCATGAGAATCGACCATAATATATTATATAAAAATTAAACTAAAAAAGAACAACTTCATCTACTCACCATAATCATAACTGGTTTTAAAACTTCCCCGGGCACAGCGGCCAAAAACACCCAACTGCATATTTTTACATAGCAATTAGCCTACCGATCATTGCTGCCGTTTGGCTATTTATAACCAAATCAGGTTCAAATTTAGTAATTTTGTGTCATGCCCTGTTGTTGATCATGTCATCTGTTGTCAGTTTGAACTTTTTGGGTTTAAATTGTATTTTGTTAGTGTGATTGCTAAGGAAATTTTTGTGTGGAACAGTTTGCTATCTTTTGGGTGTTGGTTTTATATAATTTTGAATTGAAACAAAATATTCCAGTCATAATTCACAAAAGCATTTGGTAGTCATCTTGAAAAGATTTTTATGTTGTTGTGCACATTGACAAAAATATGCATAATAGTGAAAAGTAACCATCAGAATCGAATAATTGTTTTTTGGTGGAAAAGAAGTAATAAACGTATCTACATTTGCTCTCTGGGTTGTTGTCAATACAGCGTATTCCCTAAAAAGTTAAATAACCCCTCCCCCATTAGTATGCTCTGTATGCAGGCTTCGATTTTCACGGGAGTCCGAGACTCCTTGTTTCACCTACGGACTCCTTATTTATGTGTCCCTTGGTAGGAGTCTGTGTGACTCCCTAGTTTTAAAAGACTCTTAGAAGAAATTGGCTGCTCTTTTAAAAGTGGCCAGTTTCAGCGATCCATCAATGTGTGTGTGTGTGCTGCCATCTTGAATATGATTCGGTCTGTAACGAACGGTAATACTCGCATCTGTCAGTTTGAAAATACTTATGAGCACGGCGCTCCACGTTGCTTTCGGATACTACATGGGTGCAGCCATCTGGGGTTACGGGCTACATGGAGGTGTTCGATTGTGATCAGTCAAATATCGTAATTAAATTAAATCGCTAGCCCGGGCCTGCGTGGGAGGCGTATGCGCACAGGGTTTGGAGTGCCATATGCTGGACTCCCACCAATTTCCCATGAAAATCAGTGCCTGATACACATAGGTAAATGTGAACAATAGTGAACAACAGCCCCTTACAGCAACACAAGGTTGTGTTTTTGCCTGTAAGATCCAACCTTGCTCAACTTAATATGACACGTTAATATGACATGTTTATTGGCAAAATAAACTGTTCAAATGTATGTTCAAATGTTTCAATGAGACACAGTGAATAATGTTACGGGGATCATTTATCTGCATAAATGGGCTTCTCTTCTGCTAGTTTTTTCACCAAAAAGGGTAACAATACTATCCTTCCAGTTTTTAATGATTGTCACAACGAAATATTTTTTAAGGCTAATGAAGCAACTGAGAGACAAACAATTAGTTCACCAGTCTATCATCACACATGTCATTCTCTGTCCAGCACAATAATATTCTGAGGTAACAGGGGTATCTTTTTAAAATTAAATTAAAATTAAAGGCAACGAGACAGGTGTCTCCAAAATTTGAAATCCCAGAACCTTCATTCAGCTAACACCGGCCTGGCGGCCAATGGCTGGTAATTTTGCAGTTGGGTCGGTTGTGACCACCAGGTTGCCAGCCCATATGGCTGGAGGCTTATCGTAATTTTCACTAAAGATGGTCACCGATTGTGCTTTATGAGGATGAGTCACCAATTGTACTTTTTAGAATGAGGATATCAGGACAACCACTGAATATGGAATGAAACATGCTGTTAAAATTGCTGTGTTACAGTTATTTGATTTAAAAATAAATAAGCTAACTTTAATTAATATAAAAAAATTTTCTACACTGAATTTAAATCTAACTATATCGTCTTTTTGTTGCAGATTTCTCTCCAAGATCTATCAGAGAACTGTAGACAACGATTAAGGAAAGAAAGATCTATTCTTGTTACACAATCTTTCCTCAATGCAAGGCATTATGCACTGTGTTGATAACTAGACTTGGTGAGACACGTTACGGACAGCCATGAATCAGAATGCCCCATGGGAGTCGCAGGAATCCAGTAACCCGGTCCTATCCGGCCAAGTTCACATGTTTGACCCGACCCAGTTGCAGGCAACGTATCCGAATGAAGTACCATCACAGTATATGAATACCAGTACAGCTGTGCCATCCACAAATGCCCCTGTGGAATTCATGGCTGGTGAGCAGCCTTATGCAGGTCAGTGGAAGGGTGAACAGCAGCCAATGTATGACCACGCCCAACCAGGGTTGCACATGGACCAGGGGAACTGGAATAGCCAACAACAGCAGGGTTATTACCCTGGGGGTGAACAGGATCATGGGGCTGGTCAAGCTCTGCAACAAGTGGACGCAGCCCCAGTGCAAGACCAGTTACACAACGGGTATTGCTACGGGAATGAGATGCAGGGCGGGTCTGTTAACAACACATCCAACCCACATGCTTACCAAACTTCATCGAATGGCATTATTTTGCCACCAGGTGTCAGCAGTGAGCCGCCTGCTGGCTCGATGCACAACAAAGGCAGTGATGGCGGAATGACAGCATTCTTCGGCAGTACTAACGATGGTGCCATGGTTTATCCTGCCAATAGTGCATCTGGCGCACAGATGGACAATGTGCCCCTTGAGGATAGTGCCGCCAGCAGTGATAGTCGGGTTGGCGCTGAACTGCCAAAGCTCTTCTCAACTGACTCGTTTAGCAACCTTCCGCTTGAGCATTCATCGTTTGATAACATTCAGGTTGCAGCTGCGGCAGCATTTGATGGTGTCGGATCGGACCGTTCCGCCGGGTTTGCCAATTTGCCAACGCACCAGTCTGGAGGACAGTCAGGAACTGAAAGTCACCCTCACGCACACTTCCTTGGAACCCCGGAGCACACAGACATGAGCCAGAGTCATCACAGTAGGCACAGTTCGTATGGAGACCGTGTGAACTTCCTTGTTGGCGGATCTGCATCGACGTCAGGGAATCCGAGTGCTACACAGAGTCCATACATCTTTGGGCATTCGGGAGATGACAACACTATGGATCCGCACGCACCTATACATCACCATGACAATGCTACAGACTCAACCTCCTCCACTGATCACCATAGCAACTTGTCACATCCTGTTATCTCTGCCTCTCATGACATTGTAGAGCCGCTCAGTGTATCACAGTTGGGGCACATGGCAGAGATGCCAGAGCACCCAGGTCAACAACAACAACGACAACAGCAGCTGTCACAGCCACCACAGCAGATGTCACCGCCACAACAGCAGCTGCCACAACCACCACAGCAGCTGTCACAGCCACCACAACAACTGTCACGACCACCACAACAGCCACCACAGCAACAACAACAATTGTCACAGCAACCGACCCAGCCACCGCTGCCTTTGCAGCAACCACATCAATTGCCACAGCAACAGCAGCAGTTACAACCGCAGCTGCTGCCACAGACACAGCCAACAGAGCAGTCACAATTTCCACATCAGCAACCTCCTCAGCAGCCACAAGAACTTACACAGCAGCTACCACTGCAGCAACGGGCAGTGCTGCCACAACAGCAACCACAACCTGACCCATACCACCCACAGCCTGTACTGCCGCACCCACAGCAGTCTCCTGAAGGCCAGCAGGGACAGAATGCCCCTGATACATGGCACAATAACCAGCCTTCATTATACCCAAACAATCCGGGCCCTAACCTGGGGCAGGGTATTTCCTTACGACACGGTGTTCCCACGCAACATCAAAGTGTCCCCTCTTCACCGGGTGGGCTGAGTCAGCAGTTGGTGGACGCAAACAATTCCACCGGGTCAACTCGATCTCAGTTCGAGGCAAGTTTTAACCAGCCGATGTTGCCGGCATTGCTGCAGCTTTCCAGCAGTTCCAGCATTGTTGGGTCGGACAACCTGACCAATCAGGAGGTGCCATTCAGTCAGGCCATGACCCCTGAGGATGCGCATCCAGCACAAGTGTCATCGCCGCGTAGTGCAGGACCCCTCACAACACACACCAACAGCCCCTTCCACGCCCTGCCCAGGAGACATATCTCGGGCAGCAGTTCAACTGCCAGTTCCACTCGTGGCGGTGAGGACAACCAACAGGTACCGCAGCTGGTTGACTCGCAGTTCCCGTTACAGGTTGTTCCCGACATGAATGAGAAAGTGCCGACTGGGACATCTTCAGGGAAAGCGGATCCCCAAGCTTGTACCGCAGATGGACCCAAGTCACCTGACAGGAAAGGAAGTAGGGTGATAGGAGCCGCGCAGTTGGAGAAGGACTATGATGAGTTGTCAGCCTACCAGATGCACCGCCGTTCACAGGAGTCACGCAGTCGATGCATCACGCCCGCTACTGCCACCTTGTGGGCCGACAACAGTCTATCGGCTCCCCCGGTTGGGATTGTGCTTGCACCGGCCGCGCCACTTGATGCAAGCGGTGCCTCCCAGCCGCTCTCCCCACCGGCGTCATGTCAGTCTGGCACCGGCATCATGCCAATGTCGGCGGCCGCCAGTGGTGGTAGGCCACCGGTCAGTGCTGTACCACTTGTCATCAACCAACAGGCAACAGTTGGTGTCCTACCCGCTGGACAAGTCCAGCCAGTCTACATTCATTCAGCCAGCGTGGTGCAGCCGCAACCTGTCAGACCCAACGAACATGGACCGTTCCCGCACTCCGCATTCCACTTGCCAACGGTGACACCGCAGGCGCCCCCTAGTGAGCTAGGCAACGATCGCGTGTCCAATGACAACAGTGACCAGGTTATCAGCGGAGACGCACTGGTGCCACAGCAACAAGCAAGTGCTGCGATGTCACAGCCGGCTTCGTGTATCACTACAAGTGTCCCAACGCTGCAGACCCAGGCATTTGTACCATTGCAGCAAGTGCCACAGTTCCAGCAACCACAGATACCACAAAAGCAACACCAACAGCAGCAACAACAACAGTTGCCTCAACAGCAGCAGCAACAACCAGCCTTGGGTGGCAGCAGAAGCAGCAGTCGGCAGGACGACTACAAGCACTACCCTACCTCCAGCACGCCTTGCACTGACCCCCACCCTGTTGACAGAGGCAGAGCTCAAGACTCTTACCTCGCCGACAGACCCTCCTCCCGCCAGCAACGGTACCCTGATGACAGACCACAATCCAGACAACAGCAGTATCCGGATGACAGGGGTAGGCAGCATCATAGAGGCTATGGGGAAGACAGGCCATCTTCCCGCCAAGGGCAGTACCCTGACAATTATCGGCCAGGCTCCCGACATGGTCAACCGAGGGAAGAAAGAGGCAAATCACGTCAGGGAGTGGAAGAGCGATCTTCCCGGCCGTCATCGCGCCAGGACTATTATCCGCCAGAGGAGCGACATGGAGAGAGATCGAGGGGCCGGTCCCGACAAGCCCAGCGTTGCGACGAGAGGGACAGGTCTCGGTCCCGTCAACGGTACTACCTGGATGACCGCTCGGGTCACTCATATGACCGGCCCCACTCACGGCAGGACCAGTATTACCAGGATGACTACTCACGCACACGAGGTTACTATGATGATCGACGGGGCTATGAAGACGGACATTATCATGGAACAGACCGGCAGCACTCGCACACAGGTTAGTTCTGTTTATATTGTTAATCACTAGTACAACCATAGAATGTGTGGTTTGAATCACCTAGAACTTGAACCAGTTTGGCATTTCAGGAATTTGATGCAATAACACTCAACTACTCAAGCAAGCACCCAATGGCTCAGAGTGGATTCTGCCTTGTTGCTAGGCCTGTATTATATACTTATACTAGGCCTGTGTTATATACTTATACTAGGCCTGTATTATATACTTATACTAGGCTTGTTGCCTCAGTTAGGTCATTGATGTCTCCTTGCAGTCTCTCCAGCCGCTTCAAGTCCACCGACTGTCTAATGTTTCGCGTTGTCAATCTCTCTAGCCACTTCAAGTCCACCGTCTGTCTAATGTTTCACGTTGTCAATCTCTCTAGCTACTCCAAATCCACCACCTGTCTAATGTCTCACATTGTCAATCTCTCTAGCCACTTCAAGTCCACCATCTGTCTAATGTTTCATGTTTTCAATCCATCCCATAATTCCCATTCTTGTACCTCTTTAGTTTTTTCTTATAGTTTACCTTCTGTGCTGGTAAGTACCGGATTATCTGGTCTTGTTTTCCAATTGCTGTAC
>BSQZ01000001.1:12166499-12276499 GCA_033239005.1 Lamellibrachia satsuma | reverse complement strand
CTGAAATGCCTGTGTTTGTAGAGGGGAGACACATAAGAACGACGTGCTGATGTACTGTCAGAAGAAGGCACGGCAGTGTCGGGAGAACGATAGTCTGGTGGACAGGGATTCAGCTGAACTGCTGTGGAAATACCTGCTGCTGCTCATCAAACAGAACGGCGTACGTGTCAGTCATAATGTGTGATGTATGGTCTTATATAGCGCCAGTATCCCCCAAGATAAAGCGCTTTTTTAGCAGCAGCTGATACAACACCTGGATGGTTTTTTTGTAGATTGAGACCATTGGCTCTGTGAGCCCACGACAGGTTTTTTCATTTCCCTGTTTGGATATTTAACCATATTTTACTTCCCAAGGCATAGGGAAGATAGAAGGTACCAGTGGTAGGCTAGATTATCCGATTTCACCTTAACTGTCGCACTGGTTAACATGTCAGCCCCCAATAGAGAATTAAATGGAGAATTGACCAGAATATAACAATTTTAGGAAACATTTTGAATACCGGGTAAGCCACATATGTTATATTCTTGATTTTAGTTGCACATGCATGGTTAGTTTTTATTAACCCTTAGGCGCATAGCCCCAAAACCATGGCTTTGGTTTCGCATTAAAGGTGTGCATGCACTTGATTAGGCGCATGTCTTCAGACAGCACGTTCCTTGTTACAGACGGTGGTCGGGGCAGACATAGCCGATCTCTTACTGGAAGGTCATGAGCCATCATCCCTAGACTACAGTCGTCATGGTATGCGCATTAGCCGCAGCCGGGAAGACCTATTGGACGATTCTGTTGCCACGACAACCGGCGTTAACCGATCTGTGATCAGTGGTGATCTATCTGTTGACGATGTCACCGACCGATTTAGGAACCTGCTTTTGCACGGCCAGAAGAAGGTAAGTTAAAATTGTTCCTCTTAGAATTTTGTTGTACCTTGCCAGGCTTTTATTGTTCATGAAATACTTATCATTAGGGGAATCTGCATGATTTTTTTCTAGGGGTGGGACAAGATAACATGTTATGTGATAACATCTGCCATCTAATTTATAAAAAAAAATGTTTTCCAGATTTAACTGATTTAGGTACATTACTGAGAAACAATTGAAGTTGAGTAACCTAACATTCTGGTGTTTGTGAGGTGTGGTTGATACAGCCCTGTCTGTGTGTGTAGGATGCCCTTGAGTGGGCGATCAAGCACAGTCTGTGGGGTCACGCCCTCTTCCTCGCCAGCAAGATGGACCAGAAGACACACGCCTCTGTCATGACAAGGTCAGTGCCTGTTGTGTATTATCCTGATCCCTCATCTTGGTTTGTATGCGCCTAGTCGAGATCTCTCACCATTCATCATTTCAACTCCTCCCAAAGTACCACTGCAATACATGCGACAGTACCATTGTGAAATGAAGTTTTTATTTAGGCCTTCTATTTTTTATTGGTTGGTTTACGAGTCTGCCGATCCAATATTTTAAGGAAAACTTTCCCATCTTTCTCCCGGGCATTTTCTCAAATACGAATGTATTTGTCATCTTCGTGGTGTATTTTCAAAACTAGAGTATGATTATGAAA
Source organism: Lamellibrachia satsuma (assembly GCA_033239005.1). Lineage (NCBI taxonomy): Eukaryota > Metazoa > Annelida > Polychaeta > Sabellida > Siboglinidae > Lamellibrachia > Lamellibrachia satsuma. The sequence continues at coordinate 12,274,938 of BSQZ01000001.1, read as the reverse complement.
AAATTTAAGATACTTGGAAATTATGCGTGGACACCACCAGGTCTACTTTTGTGTCATTTACAACATTTGATTAACCTGGATGTGCCTATTACAACACAATCGCCCGGTGTCACCTTCTAATTCAACTAAGCTGTTGTCGATGTCCACCAACCAGGTTTGGCAAAAGCGCTTTTCTTAGTAAGTGATGTTGAGTCTATCTAAAACATGGAAGTTATATTTGGACACAAACATGTCCGCAGCTAGTTAAAAGATAATACTATGTGCTTTCTGTCAGATGTGCCATCTAGTGATTAAAGTTGCCAACTATTAAAGCGCATTTTTAGTACAACTGGCAAATATTAACAACAATGTTTGATGCACAGCTAAAATAACATATTTCTATTGGTAAATATTGTTTAATGATCTTTTCGAAAGAACAACTTCTCACCAATGAAGTTACCTGATAATATCAGGTAGTTAACAGGTCATGATGTCAGGACTCGTTCACGTGCAAAACAATTCAGACAGCATCACTGCCTGTTTATATTTTTTGTACCATATGGCAGCATATGTTTTCAGACAGGCTGCAGATTAAATTATTTTAAGTGTCTGAATATGTTTGGCCAATATAGTACATTAAAAAATTTTTTTTAGACTGCCCTGTTTTGGTGTTAAAAAAATCTGTCAACCAGCTAATAAAAAAAGGCCTTATTATGATGATGTAGGTGTGATATGGAGGTTGCCCGTGTTGCAGGTTTGCCAATGTGTCAATGAAGATGAATGATCCTCTGCAGACTCTGTATCAGCTCATGTCTGGCAGACAACCTGCGGCCGTCACAGTGAGTTTAAGTGCATTTTAAAGAAAGACTGATGTCGTTGAAAAAGTAACTGAAAAGTAATTGAGATACCGATGACTTGTTCACCAATTCCAAATACTTTTAGAAACATTACACTAATTCTGGAAGCAGAATGGGCATTTCAAGGGGTTGTTTTATGTAAATGCATGTGTATGTAGTCAGTTTTATTATCTGCTCTCAACAATATACACTATTTATAAAACTGTTGGCTAAGAATGAAGCCACGTTTGTGGGATGTCAAAACATCTAGTGTTACCAGGCATGCAACACGAATATCGTCTAGTGACCCCATGTCTTGATATGCGTATGTGTGAGGTGGCAGCCTATATGAGTGCTGTACTTATTGTCTTGTCCTCAGCTGGCGATGGACGAGAAGTGGGGAGACTGGCGACCGCATCTCGCAATGATCCTGTCCAACCAGTCGAACAAGCCTGACCTAGACCGCAAGAGCATCATCATCCTAGGCGATACTCTCGGTATGGCTCACATGCTGTCTCTTTATTCCTATATGGCTCACAGCACTCAGCAACATTCCATTCACTGACTAGTAGTGCTTTGTACTGTTTCACAGTATACTGGTCTACCAGTATATTTATTCAGTCGAACTGGTATTTCATACAATATGTTACATCTTTAATTGATAATCCTTGAACCTTCCAAAGTCACAGAATTTGAACGACAAGACAAGGCATTCAACACATCATGGCACACACACTTTCTTTCGTGGGAGTGCGCATGTCTGGAAGAGCAAATCGTATATGCCCAGTCCACATTGTCGTGCCACTGTTAGATCAACATGAATGCGTTTCCTGCGTGTAGTGTGCAGAACTCCGAATGATTCGGGAACCAGATTATTTTCAGACAAACACATCTCACATCGTTTTTTAACTACAGATAAATCTATTTCCAGCATCTATGCTGTTTCTATAAATGTAATTCATAGGCTAGAAAACAATGAAAACTTAGGTAAAGTTTCTCACAATGAATGCGTTAAATTATCGATTGGTCTTTTCTATCTATTACGATAACATCTGCTAGCATCTTCATGTACGAACAATAAAGTAAATGTTCACATAAGGAAAGTCTGAGCATAATCTTTAAATAGCATTTACCAGTACAAAAGGGTTAATCAGATGCACCAGGAAAACACTGTATACTGTATAAAATATACAGTACATACCATATGCCATATAGAGCTATACGGTACTCAACACTACTGACTAGCCTGTATATTTTGTGGTTACTGGATTCTGTTGGTCTTAAGCCTCATTGAACTAGTCAGTCTTTTACAGAACATCACACCAATCTGACCTTTCTATGTTGGTAATGAGGATGGTCAATGCCAGGGTGCATGAGGGTGGTCACTGCCAGGGTGCATGAGGGTGGTCACTGCCAGGGTGCATGAGGATGGTCAATGCCAGGGTGCATGAGGGTGGTCACTGCCAGGTTGCATGAGGATGGTCAATGCCAGGGTGCATGTTAACCTCAGTTGTTCTATTTCATTGTCTTAATCAACTCTTCTGTTTTACACTATTTATTTTAACTAATGTATATTTAATTTATGCAATTTGATGGTAAGGCACCTGAGGGCTTTTTATTTTAAGTGGATTTAAGTGCTGTATAAATTCCTTTTATTATCATTTACGTGATTTTGTTTTAGCCGCCAAAGGTTGCCTCCATGCCAGTCACTTCTGCTACCTGATGGCGTCTGTCGCACTGACAGACTCCACCCGCCGATCAGCCAAACTCGTCCTTATTGGCTCCAGTCACAGGTAGGCAGTGTGGACATTGGAACACTTCAGGAATGTTGTGCACACTCAAGGGGTGGAATAGGCAGAAGTTGATTAAGAACGATGGAAGAGTGAGAAACTAAAGCTGCCTTTTCAGTTCGATCATTACAAATTATGTTCGTTGATGTAGAAATCTGTAGTGTGTGATTAGTTCAAGTGCTATGGTGTCCATTTAATAATAGTGCTTACTTTAGTTAAGTCATCAAAACAATTGATTTCGATCATTAACAGTCAGATAACTAATGAAACTAGCCTCGAGCTGACATGTTTCATAATCTACTCTGCCACTTTTGCCCTTTTCTGATCAGTCAGACTCATTTAATAGTTTGTGTGATGATTTCATCAATAGTAAATAACGTGTTCTCCAAACAAGCTTACATGTTGTAGCTGATACTAGATGGGTTAATTTTTCTGCAAAATATTCGGTATTAAATTACAATGAGTCGGGCAATTACAGGTGTGATATGAGTTGGGCAATTACAGGTGTGAAATGAGTCAAGCAATTACAGGTGTGAAATGAGTCAAGCAATTACAGGTGTGAAATGAGTCAAGCAATTACAGGTGTGAAATGAGTCAAGCAATTACAGGTGTGAAATGAGTCAAGCAATTACAGGTGTGAAATGAGGCGAGCAAAAAATAAATCCAATTGAGAATGTACTTTCAGTACTGTATTTGCATAGTGTAACAAGAATATGAACTAGTTATTTGTACCCATGGTGTCTCATAGTTCTGTTTATTCCTTTTATGAACGTGACAAGGAGAAAGGGAATATGTTAGGGGATTTGCCGCTGTTATGTTTTGCTACTTGTTTCCGTGCATCAGGTATCGAGCTACTGTTTCTTATTTGATCTTTCACCCTGCTCTGTTACAGTTTGCCGTTTGGCGAGTTTGCTAGTAATGCAGCTATACAGTGCACGGAAGTGTACGAGTATGCCCAGTCGCTAGGCAACCCTCTCTTTGTGGCCATCTCCTTCCAGGCATTCAAGATGATGTATGCCTTCAGACTGCTGGAGGCTGGACTGGCAGAGCAGGCGAGTACTTGCCCTTCTTATCTCTGTCTCTCTTCATCGTCTTCACCATATCACTTACTTTTAAATTTGTTACGGTTTTTATTATCATAAATTTTTTTAATGTTGACAGCTTGCAGTTGCTCTTCGAAATTCTACCTAAGCCTTGATCTTCCTTCACGTGGAGAACACAGTTACATTGTAAAAAATACCGGAAGTTACTAAGTGGTCTTATGCACTGACTAGTGTGCGACGAAAATAAGTAAATAAAATAAGTATGAAAATATTGATGTATTTTTCCTCATTCAAGAAAGATAGCAGAACTATAGGATACGACAAAGTAACATTAGTGAAGGATCAGTGTAGATTAGATATAAGAAAGTACTCATTCTCACAGAGGATGATAAATAAATTAAACAAATTAGCTACTAATTGTGTAAATGCTAGCGGCGTGAATATGTTAAAAAAACTAAAAAATTTTTGCTTTGGGTGACAATTTTGTTAAAACCCAAAGTGCTGTTAGTCCTGTCTCATGTGTGTTGTATTGTCTGCAGGCGCTGCATTACTGCGAAGTGATCGCACGAACACTGCAGCAGAACCCGCAGTTCTACACCTGCACACTGGTAGCGCTAGTGTATCAGTTTGCCGATTGGCTCAAGTTATACGACCCGCTGCGGCTACAGATGGGAGATGATGCCGTCGAAGACCCTGATTGGTTGGTCAACCTCCATCGGCTGCACCAGGCATTCCAGGTATGTCCGGTGCGGCCAGAGCAGATAGAAACGTTGAACAATGACATATGTACATGTGCATATATGTACATTCAAATGTATGAACATATGTACACACGTACAACATTACCCATTGAAATACAACCACTATTAAAGGGTTTCTCAGACAAATGATGAGTAGGCTTTTTATGAGGAGTAAACTACTAAAAGCTTACTCATCATAACAGCTTGCAAGCACTAACTAGCAATATTGTTGGTGCATCAACTAGCCTTATATTTTGATTGAAAACGCAAGCAACGAGTACATGATTCATCGTTGAATGCAAACGTTGTTTATATGTGGTGTTCATGCTTCAATGAGCAAGATTAGTTACATATCTCCACATGTACATATATACGCATATACATTATACACGTAGTTACGTACATAAATACACATGCACACATGCATGCATGCGTAAATGCACACACACATACATACACACGTATGCAAGCACACAGGTACACAAGTATTAAACACATACATGCTTTCATACGTACTTATGTACATACCTACATACATACATATGTGTATGTACATACATATGCATGTTTTGAGGATGTGTGTAGTGGTTCACTTATAATTAACTAAAATTATCCATACTTGTAAATATGATATTCAAATAATCATGCTTTCTTGGAATATGTACTCATTAGGATGGAACCATGCAGACAATCTCTGGAGCCCAGACCCCCGTGATGGGCATCCGCAACAGTTCAACTACCACCAACAGCGAGGTTGGGGACATCTTGCTCTACGGACAGCAGCACGTGGCTTTTGCACCAAATGGCGGTGCCCAGGTGCATGTGGCTGCTAGCCAGGGTGGTGCATTGGTGCATCAGGGCGGTGCCACAACCGATGTCACCACAGGTGGGATATTGTTACTGTAAGATGTCCTTGCAGGGGGTGTATGGATTCTAAAATTCTTAAAAGAGTTGAAATTAGATCTTTTGTTTTTGAGGCTGAGTAAGAGTTTTCAAATGGTACAGTTGTGTATCCTAGAGGGGGTTTTAATAAAATTTCGTAAATTTTTATTGAATTTATCATTAAAACATATCTAACGTTTTCAAAGTATTGGTCTTAATCTGACCAGTTCAAAGCCACCCATCATGGTCCTTCTCAAACATATCCAGGGTTATGTTATTTTCTTTTAAGTATAATAATAATAATAATAAAACTTTATTTTGACACCATCAAATCCGGGGACTTGTTGGGCGACGTCTTACATGTCTTTGTAAGGCCTGTAATTTTGCATGGCTTAGTATTTAGGTAAAATACACCAAATGAAGGTTGAGCACATTGACATTAAACATTTTTTTTAGCATCCTGATGTGTTGATGGATGGTCCTTTTCTACTTCTCAGGGCAACAATTTCCAGATTATCAACAACAGCAGCAGCAACAGCAGCAGCAGCCTGGTTGGGACCCAAATCAACAGACCCAACAACAACCATGGGACCCAAATCAACAGACCCAACAACAACAGTGGGACCCAAATCAACAGACCCAACAACAGCAATGGGACCCTAATCAGCAGATCCAGCAACAGCAGTGGGACCCAAGTCAGCAGACCCAACAACAGCAATGGGACCCAAATCAACAGACCCAACAACAGCAATGGGACCCAAGTCAGCAAAACCAGCAATGGAGCCAAGGGCAGATTGACAATGGATACCCTGGTTACCAGCCTGAGCAGGGAACCGGAGACATAATAGGTAGGAACAGATAGTGTCTTGCAACACTTACATATAGACAAACACGTGATTTGATTGAGGTTTATAAACTGCTTCAAGGGAAGTATGAGTGATATATCTGACATTGTCAAGCTGCACAAAGACAGTGAAGGAAGGAACAAGGGGTCATAGTTTGAAACTGTTTCTAGAATGTGCTCATATAAACGATAGAAAGGAAAGCTTCTCACTTAGAGTTCAAAATTGTGGAATGATCCACTAAAAGAAGTTCCAACTGCCCCAAGTGTCAACTTGTTTAAAAACACTGGTTAGATAAACATTGGAATACTCTACAACTACAAAACTGCCTTGCCAGGAAGTTGTAGAGCATTTTAAAGGAAAGTTAAAGATCTGACCTCGGAGGCCATAGCCTACATGTAGGAAGAACCTAAGGAAAAGAACATTAGTAAAAGTAAGTAAAAGAACATTAGTAAAAATAAGTAAAAGAACATTAGTGAAAGTAAGTAAAAGAACATTAGTAAAAGTAAGTAAAAGAACATTAGTAAAAATAAGTAAAAGAACATTAGTAAAAGTAAGTAAAAGAACATTAGTAAAAATAAGTAAAAGAACATTAGTAAAAGTAAGTAAAAGAACATTAGTAAAAGTAAGTAAAAGAACATTAGTAAAAGTAAGTAAAAGAACATTAGTAAAAGTAAGTAAAAGAACATTAGTAAAAATAAGTAAAAGAACATTAGTAAAAGTAAGTAAAAGAACATTAGTAAAAATAAGTAAAAGAACATTAGTAAAAGTAAGTAAAAGAACATTAGTAAAAGTAAGTAAAAGAACATTAGTAAAAATAAGTAAAAGAACATTAGTAAAAGTAAGTAAAAGAACATTAGTAAAAGTAAGTAAAAGAACATTAGTAAAAGTAAGTAAAAGAACATTAGTAAAAATAAGTAAAAGAACATTAGTAAAAGTAAGTAAAAGAATTGCCTCATGTCTTTGATGGATTGCCCCACCTCACACAAATAATGAAACTGCTCTGTGTCACGGAAAAAACGGAATCTTATATAATACTACTCTACAAAGTATGACACATATTGTTCTTGGCTGACAAAATTGCCATCCGAAGTCATCATGTGTAGCTAAGCTCTCTCTGCTCTGATAGAAGTTTAGTTGGTCTTCTTGCTGGCCATTCCAGCTAGTTTATTCACATCTTTTTTGATATGGCCACCTTGCTTGTTTCCACTATTTCACGTGGGCCGTAATCACTTTAGGTATATATGTTATACTTCTTTTAATTAACTGATGTTGCATTTAATAATAATAAGACTCCTTTTGCGCCCATATCCCCAGAAACCAAGTTCAGAGGAATATCTAAACAAAACGGTTAATCAGTCTCCAAATCATTAACAATGTTAAAGTCGTCAACAGATGATGGATACGCTAGGGAACTAAGGTGTCATCTCAGAACATCGATGGCAGATATTAGACGAAATTACTTTCGTTTGGGGGGAGGGGGGGTCAGAGGCAGTTTTGTCTGTCTTCGGACATCGATATTTTACATTTCGGGCTTTCGCGCCCCCTCATTTTGTTCGTACCCATGGAGAAAATGATCGCACCATTTCGTTCTTCGTTTTATGCCATGACGTTGTAGAGCATACAAAAATGGTGACACTGAAGAAAACACTTCGTCAACCACTCAACCTACGATTTTTGGATCACCAAAAGTGACGTAGATCTTAAAAAAATAGTATTGTTATTCAAAGTTAGTGCACATAGGCAAATAATAGAGTGTGAATCGACATAGATCGACTGACATTTTTAATACATTGATATCATCATATCAGTGTTTATAAACTTTCATCTGAGGAGGGTGGGGGCTGAGGCCAGATGAAAGTTATTTCATCTGTGGTAGGACATTGATGTTCTGAGATGACCCCTAAGGAGGACAAGGTTAAAAAGGTAAATTTTCAAATGATGGCAAAATTGTAAAACGTTTTCTTTACTTGCCATGCAAACATGTCCTCTTGCGGGTTCTTCTAGATAGCATCACTGGCCAGCCACAGCAGCCACCGACAGTGGCGACTCCTGGTGACAACATTGGGCAGCAGGGAGAGTACCACAATGATGGTGAAGTGCCTCAGCCAGGACAGAAAGGCGTGGATCTTGGAGCCAGTATGAACTCTGCTGTTACGACTACCACAAGTGCGACAGACGAGGATGATGAATCACAGGATGGTGGAGCACCACCTGGCTTTGATTACTATGGCATGACATCACAGCCGGTGAGTACATGGAATTCTGACGGGGGTGGGTGGAGGTTGGGGGTTACCTATCCTCCTTGTAGGTAGGATTCAGTGCTCTTTCTCCAGCTTGTTCTGTCTTTGGCCGCCTCTTTCACTTCAGACCATGTTTTCCACTCCAGATCTTTTATTTATTTTTCTATGTTTTCAGACCATGTTTTCTACTCCAGATCTTTTATTTATTTTTCTACGGTTTTCTGCCAGGTAGTTTTTGGGTGACCCACTTTCCATTTTTTTGTTCCAGTGTCCATGTCAAAGCTGTCAGGCAGTGGCTGTCTTTCTTTCCGAATACTCATGTCCTATCCATTTCCATCTTCTATTCTGTACTCCTGTGCTCATCTTGGGTTGGGGCTGTCGACTACTTTGAAGGTTGGTTGGGTTGGGGCTGTCGACTACTAACTGTGAACGTCTGTGCAATTCATTGCATGTCAGTATACCCATTACCTTTCAGGAGTCACAATGCCAGGTAGTTTCTGAAGACTCCGATTTTCTGTGTAGATTTATAAGTGGCAAAATACAATGTTTGCATTTTCCACCTCTTAGTTTGATTCATGAAGAAAGACTTAAGACTTTTCAGCGCGTACAACAGATTTGACAAGGTAATCATCGTTAACGGTTCTCTTGATTGCTGAAGGTTTGGCAGAAAAATGAACCAAGTCACACGGAAGCCATCGATTTATCTGAGGTATTTCAGCAGTTCACAGCTGTCTTTACTTTGACGTTCGTTTCGTCTGAGCACACCATGCAGCACGTGAAGCCTGATGTGTCTAGTTGCCACAGATTATCTTTGTTCTCATTTAAGATTTGACTTTTATTGCAGCGGTTTACTTTGTAGGTTGGTTTTGTTTCACGTGTTCATTGTACACTAATGTTTGACAGTTACACACGAGTTACGTGTAAGGTTGGGTCACGTTCTTACACAAGAATAAATATTCTGCGTGATAATTTGTCTCATTTGCCACCTACAAAATCACTACATCTGAGAGGTGATGCAAACTAACACTTGCATCAGCCATTACATCACCTTGAAATGGGGTAATTTCGGGAACAAACCAGGAAGCTTCTTGAATCTGTTTAACCGTCAAGAAATATATATTGTGAAGTTACCCCAGGGCTTTTCACATGTGTGAACAAGTTACACTTAGTCTTGTTTGTTTTTGGTTCCTTTGTGCCAATGAAGCAAGGTGATTTCATGTTTACAAATGTTTTCAAATAACAGAAGTGATCAGTACAGCATAGACCCAAGCCTTGTCAAACATGATATCTTCACATGATGTAATTGCAGATACAACAATGCTAAAAAAAACATAAAGCAAATATTAAGTGTTATTGCTAACACTAACATGCTAACGCTAATAGTCATTGGTAAAGCAACATTCTGTCAGACACCGTAATGTCTGCGGTCTCTGATACATCACACTGTGGTCTGTTGCACATCACACTGTCTGTAGTGTTTCAGACATCACACTGTGGTCTCTCAGACATCACTCTCTAGGTGGACTCTCAGACATCACTCTCTAGGTGGACTCTCAGACATCACACTGTGGTCTGTCGCACATCACACTGTCTGTAGTGTTTCAGACATCACACTGTGGTCTCTCAGACATCACTGTCTAGGTGGACTCTCAGACATCACACTGTGGTCTGTCGCACATCACACTGTAGTGTTTCAGACATCACACTGTGGTCTCTCAGACATCACTCTCTAGGTGGACTCTCAGACATCACACTGTGGTCTGTCGCACATCACACTGTCTGTAGTGTTTCAGACATCACACTGTGGTCTCTCAGACATCACTGTCTAGGTGGACTCTCAGACATCACACTGTGGTATGTCACACATCACACTGTCTGTAGTGTTTCAGACATCACACTGTGGTCTCTCAGACATCACACTGTGGTCTCTCAGACATCACCGTCTAGGTGGACTCTCAGACATCACACTGTGGTCTGTCGCACATCACACTGTCTGTAGTGTTTCAGACATCACACTGTGGTCTCTAAGACATCACTCTCTAGGTGGACTCTCAGACATCACACTGTGGTCTGTCGCACATCACACTGTCTGTAGTGTTTCAGACATCACACTGTGGTCTCTCAGACATCACACTGTGGTCTCTAAGACATCACTCTCTAGGTGGACTCTCAGACATCACACTGTGGTATGTCACACATCACACTGTGTTCTGTCACACATCACACTGTATGTGGTCTGTCAAACATCACACTGTCTGTGTCTGTCAGACATCACGCTGCCTGTGATCTCTCTGACATCACATTGTCTGTGGTCTCTCAGACATCACACTGTCTGTGGTCTCTCGGACATCACACATTCTGTGGTATCTCAGACATCACACTGCCTGTGGTCTCACAGACATAACACTGTCTGTGGTCTCTCAGACATCACACTGTCTGTGGTCTCTCAGACATCACACTGTCTGTGGTTTCTCAGACATCACACTGTCTGTGGTCTCTCAGACATCACACTGTCTGTGGTCTCTCAGATATCACACTGCCTGTAGTCTCTCAGACATCACACATTCTGTGGTATCTCAGACATCACACTGCCTGTGGTCTCACAGACATAACACTGTCTGTGGTCTCTCAGACATCACACTCTGTGGTCTCTCAGACATCACACTTTCTGTGGTCTCTCAGACATCACACTGTCTGTGGTCTCTCAGACATCACACTGCCTGTGGTCTCACAGACATAACACTGTCTGTGGTCTCTCAGACATCACACTATGTGGTCTCTCAGACATCACACTGTCTGTGGTCTCTCAGACATCACACTGTCTGTGGTCTCTCAGACATCACACTGCCTGTGGTCTCAGAGACATAACACTGTCTGTGGTCTCTCAGACATCACACTGTCTGTGGTCTCTCAGACATCACACTGTCTGTGGTCTCTCAGACATCACACTGTCTGTGGTCTCTCAGACATCACACTGTCTGTGGTCTCTCAGACATCACACTGTCGGTGGTCTCTCAGATATCACACTGCCTGTAGTCTGACAGACATCACACTGTCTGTGGTCTCTCAGATATCACACTGCCTGTAGTCTCTCAGACATCACACATTCTGTGGTATCTCAGACATCACACTGTCTGTGGTATCTCAGACATCACACCGTCTGTGGTCTCTCAGACATCACACTGTATGTGGTTTCTCAGACATCACACTGTCTGTGGTCTCTCAGACATCACACTGTCTGTGGTCTCTCAGATATCACACTGTCTGTGGTCTCTCAGATATCACACTGCCTGTAGTCTCTCAGACATCACACATTCTGTGGTATCTCAGACATCACACTGTCTGTGGTATCTCAGACATCACACTGCATGTAGTCTCACAGACATAACACTGTCTGTGGTCTCTCAGACATCACACTGTCTGTGGTCTCTCAGACATCACACTGTCTGTGGTCTCTCAGACATCACACTGTGTGTGGCCTCTCAGACATCACACTGTCTGTGGTCTCTCAGACATCACACTGTCTGTGGTCTCTCAGATATCACACTGTCTGTGGTCTCTCAGATATCACACTGCCTGTGATCTCTGAGACATCACAATGCCTGTCATGCATCACACCTTATTGCATGCTTGTTGACTGTGCATCTCTCACTAAGTACTTTCGTCACTTGCACCAGCTTGAGCAGGAGGGTGAATCGTACTCTGATGATACATCGTCATGCTCTTCTGAAAATCTTGTTACGGCGCGGTACGTGCCTGAAGGGGATGGTCAGAATGCCCCCGCACTGAGTGGGTCAGCCAAACACATCGGCCAGGTAAGCTACAGCAGGCCTGGACAGTGTAGACCAGAAGGAGGTTTATCGTGAACATCGCCATTATTTGTTACAGTTATGCACAACGAGAGCATCATATCATAGGATGCACCACTCCACAATCAGGTGCTTTTTGCTTTTCCCAGAGATACTGAAGGTGACCAACTTAAAAATATTGCATCTGCGGAACTTCATTTATGGCTTGCGTTTAAGATATATTATTACTCATTTTATTGGTTAAATAAAAGTGTTTTTCAATTACTGTTACGCATAGTGTCTGAGTTTGGCATTAAAACTCAGAATTATCAAACAGCCCAGAGGAAAATCCTATCCTCAGTTCTGGTATGTTGCCCAGAGTTGATCAGCTAGGTTAGTGCAGCACTGAGCAGTGTGGGGGTCACAATGTTAATCTTCTGTATACACTGTAGTAGTAAGGTTTACTTGGCTAGTATGGCATTATCCATCAACTTTCTGAAAATGTTTGCTGTGTTCACATATCACTGGTTGGCTTCCCCAAATGCTGTGACTGTGCACCATGCTGTGAAAAGTGTCAGTCCAGACACTAAAAGTTGCACAATGATTGCTACGTACAGTTCATTGTAGAGGTCTATGTATCCCAATATGATTCAGCACTTCTTGCTGCCTGCTTATCATGCACGCATGCATGCATGCACACATACACATAGGCCCTTGCATGCGCTTGCATGCATGAACAGACATATTGCCCTTTCCTACAATTCACAGGTTCCATTTACATGCATGGTCACGATCCCATTCATTCGTACAGGCTGTAGATACTTGTATACCATAGGTGCTAACTCTGAGTGGTGCACACCAGTAACACTGGTAACAGAAATCAGTAAGACCCACAAATGAGCCTGTATGAATATCTACATATGTTGGTTTGCAGCACATGCTTAAAAGGGTCTCGCAATGCGAACTCGGATACATTTGTTGGATCTCGCGAGACTTTGTAAATATCTGCATCAGTCGCTCTTTGGGCATGTTTTTTAACCTATTTTCTGTTATTTCATGTGATTTGACAACCACAGGCCATGTTCTGAATTACAAAAAGAACATTCTCCTGTGCCAATAAATTTCAGAAAATCTGTATCCCGTAATGTAAAGAAACTGCACAGAATAATTCTCCTATGCCAGCAAAACCGTTACATGTAAGACAATCCATAGGAGTTGGCAAGTTTGGTATACCTGCATGCCATCATGCAATCCCAACTACACGCACACAGAGCATGTGTCGTAGATTCATTGGCCACATTTCTGTGGTGGAAACTGCATTTGTTTGGTGGTGCGTTTCCTTTTAGGGTTTCGTCGTTAACAGCAACTCTGTGGACAAGAAGTCACTGGTTGACTTCCATGGGTGGCCGGCGCAGCCCCCCGAGGCGTGCAGCACCCCTGTGAACCATGGGGTTCTACGTGCCTGGAACACTGCCGCGACAAGTGGGGGTCTCTTTCAGTTTGGAGTGGCACCTCTCCTCTCCAGCGAAATGATGGTGGGATTTCCCTTGGGACTATCCGGCTGTCCCTCATGTTTTGTTGCACAGTGGAACCTCACTATTAAGATCACTCTCTGGACAGGGCCACCAAAGTGACCTGAATAGCAAGGTGGTGACCGTATCAGCGGGACCTAATGACTGTTATGGAAATGATTTGGGTGACCATAATGACAAGGTGGTTGTATTACCAAGGTGACTGTATAGCAAGGTTCGACTGTATTTGACTTTGTTTTTTATCTGCGTCAACCACATACCTCATGACTGCCATCATTTTTGTAACCGATTGAAGCGATTGTCATGGTTGTTATTTTTATTATATTTAATGTTTTATGGAATTATTTAATCTGTACTCTGTTGTAGTGTTCAACCTCCAAGGTTGCAAAACCAAGGTCAACTTATAATTATTAAAAAAAAATTTAATTGACATTGGGTCTTGAGGATGGGGAAGCCTTTCAAATGTTATGGGGCTGGGTCATGGTTCAGTGGCGTTTGTGAGCCGATGCGGTTGACTTGTTATTATACAGTTATTGAGTAGACGCTGAGCTGAGTTTGTGCAGCATTTTGTTTATTTACAGTTTGCACATTTTGTTCAAGTTTCATGTTGTGCAACAGTTACTGTGTTTTGATTTTTAACATCATTTTGACATTTTCAGTGTTGTTGTTGTTGTTGTTGTTGTTGTTGTTGACATCTGATTGGTTTCAGTTTTAGTGATCAGTTGCTTGTAAAGTTTGCATATTTGATGATTGCCACGAATGATTGTTGTGCTGACCAACAGCTGAGAGACATTGTAAATTGACATTCTTACATCTGTTCCGCAGTGACATGAATAACTTAGTCAAGATTTTCTTTTGAACACTACCATTCAAGTTTACTCACTCAGCGTTTTAGTTCCTGCCAAAGGTAGCTGAAATGTTGAGTGAGTAAACTTAAATAGTTGTGGTAAAACAAACATCTTGACTGAGTTATTCTCTGCCAACCTGACGAACATTTTCACCAACATTAATAATGTTCAGCTTGTAAATCTTATAGAAAAGGAAGTGTTTATTTGTTACAAAGACAACAAGATAATTCATACAGACAACCCTTGATTATACAAATATCCAAAAATGTAAGACAGAATTAATCAATAAGCATAAACCTACTGCAAATAATAAACTGAGCAGTATAAAACAAAAAATCAAGGTTTAGTGTTAACTATGGGACAGGAGACTAATATTAAGACCGAAAATGGTCGCTGTTGTAGGAGCCACCAATATTCTTAATGGCAATGTTTCTAATAAACTTTTCCTACATTTTATAGAAATTTTTTATTTAGTTTAATCCCAATTTATTGTATTGATATTTCACAGAAAAGCAGGTATACATGGATGATAAAACGCATAATGCACAGTCGATTAGGAGAATGATCACTGTTGACTGATATACATCTCCCTTGTCTGTAGTCTGCTGGTTCATCTCTGCCACTTGGGGCGTCAGCATCCAACTTTGACAATGCAGCAGGGGTGTCAGGCAAACAGACGTACCCCGGCGAAGAGGGTGGTGACAAGATAGATGGGGGGCATAGACGGCAGACATACCCCGGGGAGGAGACGGAGGACAAGGACAGAAACAAGGACTTCTACAGCAATAAAGTATGTAAAACCTCCCTCGGTGCATTCAAGTCAGCCTTGAAATCATCCTTGTTTACCCTTTCGATGTTTACGTTCATCTTACTTTATTTAGTTGTTTTATGTTCAACCTAACTTATTAATTTTGTGAAATTATATGTGTCATGCTGCCATTTTATTAACCTTTCTTATGGTTCACAGTTATATTCGGTGGGCCGTGTGGAGCGCTTTGAGCAGTCTTAAGGACTTAATATTGCGCAATGTAAGAACTGACCTTTTGTGGGAGTGTAATAAGAGGAATGTGTTTTTTGAATTAGTTGATCAGTTTTTATTTTAGCACTTGCTTGTGTAGGTGTAATACTGTAACACCTCAACTTTGATGCATTCCCAAGTATGCTTATCTGATAATTTCGCTTTTCTTGTGATTTTGATAATATAAATAGATCTGGGCCAAGGGCACGTTACTTTTTGTCAACATGCACTTGAATCACAACTCTCCTGTTTTGTTGCAGGCCAACAAAAGCTGGTTTGGAAGCATCATGTCCAAGTTTGCTCGTTCCAAAAATGAAATGAAACTACCTGACGATAAAAATCCGACTGTAAGTAACTATTGTTAATGGAAGTGAAAATTTTAAAAATGCATAATTAAGTGGTAGTTTTTTAATGTGGGTGACTTTAGAGGAGTATATAATAATAATCTTGACTTTTATCGATTTTATTTTTAGCAAATTTTTAGTTTGTGCATTTTAGTCTTAGCAACTTTTAGTCTTTTTTGTTGACGTCTCCAGTATTGAATTGTATTTCTTAGTAGCTCTAAAACTACATAGTTATAGTCCTTAGTCTTAGCATTTTAGTCAACTGTAAACACTCCTGAACATAGTCTTACTGGTACTCTGGATATGAGTGTATAGCACAGATATAAATAGAACACCAGTTAGTAAAACAAGACTGCTGAGCCCTTATCAGTTGACACATGATAAAGTGATGCAGGCATGGACCAGTGACATTAATGCTGCTGCAAGGCAAGAACCCACTGGAGGCCCAGTGTACTGTACAGCACCCAGTCTTCATCATATATCTATAGATATACAGTACTGATAAGAGAATATTACTATATAGCTATATATACCTAATGCTATATACTATGTGCACAATCTATCCATGCACCTTGTATATCAAATATCATAACATATTAACTATAACAGTAGCACCACTAAACATGATCGAAACTGAACTTTCCAAAGTGTACATGTATTAGCTAATGACTGCAAGTGGTCAAAATCTCATTAAGCCCTGTTGGACATTCTTCTCTAAGGTCCCCAAAATATTCTTTTCCCATTTTCCAACACATTCCCCAGCTGCTCCATCACAGCAATTTCCACCTGCAGATCAAGATCTTTCTCGAAAATGATCTGGCCAACTTGCCCAAGGACACGCCTCCTGTAAAGAAATGTGCTCTCTCATTTAAGCTGTCAATTGTTTTAGTAGGCAACCTTTCACATGATTTGTCAAACAAATGCATAGAATTCAATGAATGTTGCAATGTGTACAGAATGAGTTACATGATAGTGGTTCATACAACGATGAAAAGGCAAACGACGACCAAAAAGGGGAGAGCCTCGTTAAATGCAGATGACTTAATAAAGAACAAAAATCTTATTAAAAGTCATGTAAAGTCATGGATGGTGTCCCACAACCTTTTTCTTAACGAGTGTAAAACGGAAGCTGTCGTAATTTCCGCTGCGCAGAATCGCAAACGCGTTCATTTATCCGCGGTTTTGTATTTGATGACACAATGACAATGGCGGCGCAGATACGCCGTGTCTGCCAGGTGGCATACTGTCACATTCGCGGCATTGCAACTATCAGAAAATGCCTTTCCACCATTGCTTGCAAAACAATTATTCATGCTTTAGTCATGTCACGCTTGGACTTCGGCAACGCTATGTTTTATGGACTGCCCGAGACGCAGCTGCGGAAACTGCAGATGATTCAAAACTCCACGGCACGGCTTATTACTGGAACCCACAGACGAGATCACATAACACCAGTTTTATTCAGTTTACATTGGTTGCCTGTTTGTCAGCGAATCGAATTCAAGGTTCTTTTACTTGTGTTTCGCGCTGTGCATCATCTATGCCCAGTGTATCTGTCGTCGATAGTGATTCCATACACACCCACCCGAACACTGAGATCCGCCGATCAACATCTATTGACTATACCGCGGTACCATCTCGAGTGGTACGTTCGTCGGGCCTTTTCTGTGGCAGGGCCGACACTGTGGAATGCCCTGCCTCCCGCAATTAGGCAAGCCAACTCCGTTGCGGTATTCAAGTCACTTCTAAAAACACATCTCTTTCGCGAAGCCTTTCGAACACTCTGTTGACATTTTAATCACTCGAACAATTTACTTATTTAACTTATTATTTATTTAATTTGTTTATTTAACTTATCTGATTAATTTATATGTTTGTCTAATGTATCAACTTAATTGTAGTTGTTTATTTTATCTTTTTATTTATTATTTATTTATTTTATTTTATGTATTTATTTAACTTCTTGATATAATTAATTCATTTAAATAATTTTTTGAACTTTTTTATTTAACTTATGTTTATCTGTCTTTTAATCACATTTTATTTTAGCTCTTCAATTTATTTAAAATTATTTAGCATTACCTTGTTAGCGCCTTTGAGCAGGTTTTTAACCCGGATACATGGCGCATTATAAATGTATAATAATAATAATAATAATTAATGAGCTGACATCTACTAGAGTTTTAAAAAAGAGTTACAAATATGCGTACCCACATGCACACATCATTTATAAAACTGAATCCTACCCCTATAACATTTTATGTTCACCCAATCAATGTGACTACTGGGAAACACTGAATGTACGTTAACCCCCCAAAAAACAAACGTATCTGTAATATTTCAGAACATTTTCGAAACTGTTGCACTCATTCACATATACACTAACACAGCACAAACATTTGCGACATAAATTATCTGAAAATAACGAGATGTTAGATCCTGATTTCTGTCGATTCATACAGCTGTAAGCCACATAGGAAATACAGTATTTGTTTTAGCTAATGACTGCACAGTATTTGTTTCCCACAACTTTCTCCAGCAAGCCTCCAAAATGTCTTGGAGAGTTTAACACTAATGCATGATGCTCACTCAAGTATGAACAACCCAACTGCCCACACTTATAACACAACTGCTGGGACCACCCTCACCCAAATTATTAATCAGTCTGGTGGCCATGCCCCATTAAGAATAAATACCAATGACAAATCTTCAAGTTAATTGGTTCCTGGTGTCATTGTCACTGGCTACTGGCCCGATGAGTTTATGCTTCTCTGGTAGCCACCTCATCTTCATTGCTTTTGTTTGCCTTATATTGTACATGATGATGGTGAGGAGGAAATAAATTTACTAACTCAGTCACTCACTCACTCACTCACTCACTCACTCACTCACTCACTCACTCACTCACTCACTCACTCACTCACTCACTCACTCATATGTTAGAGAACTCTTTGTAACATGCTATGTTCACACTATAAATAGTACTACCCTATGTGTAATGCAGTGGATGCAACTGTTTCTGCCGTGCAATGAAATGCCGGCCAGTGGTCCATGCCCGCTTCACTGCAGTGAGCTGGCTTGTCGCTCTTGTTTATAGGGGGATGATTAATGATGTAACTCTATGGTGTATAGACATTTTTTTAGTATTATAAGTGATAGTTTTTATCTGTAGTTTTTATTTATAAAGACCATTCACGATAGAAGCGTGTGTTTGTAGATTGTGTGGGATGCAGAGAGGAAGCGCTGGGTGAACACTGACCAGACGGATGAGGAGGTGGACAAGCCAACTGCCCCACCACCCAAGGACTCTGAGATGACAGGTTCCTATATTAAAAAATCCTGTTTTTCGTAATGACTGTAGAGGTTTTGTATTATCTTATTATTGAACGGCTCTAATATCACACAGTTGGAATTTTCCATAATTTTATGTTTGCCTTGGCATATCAAAGTTCGAAGGTTTCCAGCTGTCAGACTGTTTCATCTACTGTATTTTTTTATAAATGTAACCTGATTCTGCAGGCGGCATCCCAGGTAGTCTTGGTAGCAGCGCACCCCCTGGGGTCATGCCCCATGCTCCTGTGGGTGGCCCCGCGGGGGCTGGTCCACCCCCCGCTGCTAACAAGTTCTCACTTCAACGAAATCGAGGTGAGTGTGAACTGGATATGTGTCAGGATTATTTATTGTAAATATAAAATAGTAATAATAGTAATATATATATTATTTAGGCAAAAGTTCATATAAATTTATAAAATAATAATAAAACGTATATAGCGCTTGAATCCTGAAGAACTTGCACTCTATGTTGGTTGTGTGGTGGTGGTCATTTGAGATTAAATGAGCAGCACTTTGTTGTATTTTCTCTAGAGTGAATGTTGTTTTTGGTGTAATGGTCAGTCAGTAGCGATATTGTTCTGTGACAGGAGCCAGGAAGCAGTACGTTGACGTGTTGGCTGGCAATGCCTCCAAGCCGTGTGTCGCTGCTCCAACACATTTGTTTAACACACTACCCAAGAGTGCCAGCATGCCTGCCAACATGTTTGTACCTTCAGGTAAGTTTACCATTTCCTCGGTGCATCATCTCCTTGGTGCATCATCTCCTAGGTGCATCGTCTCCTCTCCTCGGTGCTTCACTGCATCATCTCCTCATCAGTACTGCTTGTGGACAGCCTTTATGCCTTTTTGCCATCTATTCGGACCACATCACAACTATAGTACAAATAAAAGAATGCAAGTATCATAAATAAAATATTTGAAGAAAACCAGGATCAATTTAGCAAATGCACTTCAATTTTATTCATACTGGGTTTGTTTTCTGAACCATTGTTTAAATCTACTTGGTCTGTGTGTATATTTTATATCAAGTAGCTTGTCTTGTATGAAGTGGCTTGTCTATTTTCGATAGTCTGGTTGTCCATTTCTGTTTCTTGCAGAATTACATAGATGCCATTGTCATCTTCCTCTTTCTGGGTACAGGGAGTGCTTTCATAAGGGCGTTACCACTGTGGTACAAAGTCTCATCATTTTAAAACCATGTTATTTAGTATAAACTATGTTGAATCTGATTGTTTTGGGACAAATATCATGTTTACATTACATGCTGGGGATACCATAATGTTACTTGTGGTCCCGTGAATGCCCGACCCCAATTCATTTTGTCCACAGTTACTAGAAATTGCCTACACTGTTTGCGAATGTTCAGAATGGGAAGGTTGATTGATATTCATAAACATACATCACTGTGAAAACAGATGATTATTGTATACAGGTCTTTGTTAGCACGAACAAGTGCGGGAGCATGTCACCCACCTTGTCAGTCTGATTGGTTTGGGTGTGCTGTGCACATGCAGGGTTAGGTGAAACATGCATGAGGCCCATGTGCTTGAGCACATGGGCCTCATACCAACATAGCACACAACGTCTGAAACACGCCTCATCACGAGACACGATAACAAAATCTAGCTTAATGGTACAACTGTCTATATCTATTCTAACATCTTGACTGCCCAAATGTGTTGTAAAATATTATTGTAAACTATATCAATTCTAACAACTAGACAACCAAAATGTGTTTGACTGAGTTATGTTAATATAATTTTGACTGTTATCTATTTATGTATATCAACCTTGCCGTTCAGTACATTCATCAACCTTGTCGTTCAGTACATTCGTCAACCTTGCCGTTCAGTACATTCGTCAACCTTGCTGTTCAGTACATTCATCAACCTTGTCGTTCAGTACATTCGTCAACCTTGCTGTTCAGTACATTCATCAATCTTTCCGTTCAGTACATTCGTCAACCTTGCCGTTCAAATACATTCATCAACCTTGCCGTTCAGTACATTTGTCAACCTTGCCGTTCAAGTACATTCGTCAACCTTGCCGTTCACTACATTCATCAACCTTGCCGTTCAATACATTCGTCAACCTTGCTGTTCAGTACATTCATCAACCTTGTCGTTCAGTACATTCGTCAAGCTTGCCATTCAGTACATTCGTCAACCTTGCTGTTCAGTACATTTATCAACCTTGTCGTTCAGTACATTCGTCAACCTTGCCGTTTAGTACATTTGTCAACCTTGCCATTCAGTACATTCATTAACCTTTCCGTTCAGTACATTCATCAACCTTGCCGTTCAAGTACATTCATCAACCTTGCCATTCAGTACGTTCGTCAACCTTGCCGTTCAAGTATATTCGTCAACCTTGCCGTTCACTACATTCATCAACATTGCCGTTCAGTACATTCATGTATAGCTGTTGATAATTTCCAATAACTGTGGACATAGTTTACTGGGAATCAGGCATTCACGGGATCACAGTATAGGTGTATCAATAACACCTGTGAAACTACATTTCCTTCCTCATAAAAAAGGTAAAGTTATATAGTTATATCGGGACTGCTCTAAGTTCGTTATATATTTCACCCCCGGGCAGACATCTTCATTCCAACGCCATCTCAAATTCTTTGAGAAGCATTCAGCCACGCTGCAATTACTGTGCGAAGACTAGTTGTTCAAATATCCACCTCTGTCTGTATCCATGTGCTCATTTATACTGAGTGAACTGTGGCAACATGGGTTAAACGAAATTGCCAAAGCTTCCAAACGGCAGCGAGAGAATTCGAACCTGGGTCCTCTCGATTGAGAGCCCAACGTTCTAACCGTGCCCCTTGCATGCAATATAAACATTTATATTCACCCTAAAACATTAACAGAAAACGGTCAAAGTATATTTTTTTAAATGAGTTCATTAAAACTCATTTCGGCAGTCAAGATAAGGGTTTATACTATATAACATGATTTTATGATAACACGTTCAGTGCTTTTATTTGTGCGAGGTTGGGGTGTATAATGACTCGGCATGGGATGGGATATGCATTGGCAGATGCCAGGACTGACATGGATTTATTTCTTGCAGTGACAGCCGAGAGTTTAAGTAAGAATGGTGAAGGTCAAGGTTCATCTGATGTTCCAACATCGGCCCATCAACAAGCAGCACTACAGAATCATCTGCAGCCAACCGCAGTTAGTATAACTCATTGTAATTTAATAATGAATATTGTCCGTAATCTTATTCACATTAGGTAGCAATATTTAAAAAACTTAATTTGACTATATGAGATATTATTATAATACAATAACTATAAATAATAATATATTTTATTAGTTATTATTTATATATATTTATTTACTAATTAATATTTTATTGTTATATTGTGCTTTTTATTTTTAAATAATAATTATTATTAGAAGTATTTTAATAAATTTTTTATTTAGCACTTCTAGGCCATGTTATTAACAGTGAATCTAGTGCCCTTTGTCTAATGGACGTTTTCCTGTAGACACACAATGCCAATGAGACATACGGCGAGCTAGGCATCAAGGCAGACCAGGGTGGTCACCAGTTGGCACCACTGGATCCAGTCGAACCTCCGTCGAATGTAAGTGGAGCGCATCAACGTTGAACATAGTCTGTCTGCACTAGATGCATGGTTGTCTGCCGTGGTTACTGGGTTGAGTGTTTGGATGTTCTTACTGTAAAGCTTTCCGGTAGTTGCCCTGGGATCCACGAATAGCCATTTTGAAACTTACACCCATAAGATTATAAACTTACTCCCATGTGAAACATAACATCAGTTGAGTAGCTGGCTGGCACAAATGTGAAATGTTTTAAATCTCGATAAACAAGCCCTCACATCAGGCTGAACTACTAGAAAGGGGCTGGGTTTAAAAAAGAATAACGTGCAATTATGTGTAATTGCTATCGATTATATTTACCAACAGTTCTTGTTGATAGTTTTGCCTACTTTGATGTTTGTTGAAAAATTTATTATTGCTAAAAGTGAAATGTTTGTTTCTGAATGACAGATTTTTAATTAGAATCTTCTGCTTTTATGCATTTCTTACTGGTTCAGCATTTCCAGTTTCTTTGCACCACTTGCTGATTGCCACACGATCACATTGCATGAGCCAGGCTGTGTGTTCACCCTTTCCCCCTGCATCTGTTTTTATAAGCTTGGCCTTCACCTTGCCATAGTTCTACCCTAAGCCACCCTGTTGCTTTATGGTGTCCTCCTTTAGATACCTTTAGTGGGTGTAGTTTGAGACAGTTAGCCAGGCGGTAATGTTGGTTTCACAATGTTGGTGTTGTGCAGTCGTTGCTAGGGTTTCCACTGTTGCTACAGCAATATTGTATATCATTTCTTTGTAGAACTACACGTAGGATTCCTGTATCAATTACAGCAGTGTTGTCTTTTTGCTACTACAGTAGTAGCAACATTACATGCAGTTGTTGTAACCACTGTAGCAATGGTGTGCATGTGGCTGTTGTAGCTAACACTATAGCAGTGTTGTGTGTGTGGCTGCTGTAGCTACTACTATAGCAGTATTCTGTGCGTGGGTGCTGTAGCTACTGCTATAGCAGTGTTGTGTGTGTGGCTGCTGTAGCTACTGCTATAGCAGTGTTGTGTGTGTGGCTGCTGTAGCTACTGCTATAGCAGTGTTGTGTGTGTGGCTGCTGTAGCTACTGCTATGGCAGTGTTGTGCATGGTTGGCTACTGTAGCTACTATTATAGCAGTTGTGTGCATGGTTGGTTGCTGTAGCTACTACTATAGCAGTGTTGTGTGTGTGGCTGCTGTAGCTACTGTAGCAGTGTTGCATGTTTCAGCTATCTCGTCGCAGTTCCGTCAGTTCTGTGTCGCAGGAGGTGCAACACTACATGCAGGTAACAAGCCAGTTACTGACTAATACAGTAACTTTGTGGCTGTCCTAGCCTAGCCTCACAGTGGCATGTGATGGTCATTTGACTGGGTAGGACTCAAACTCACCAGTCATGAGACATTTGAAATGACCATTGACACACAATGATTGTGATCATTTCATACAAACTGTTGCATTGCAAGTCAATTGTTTTAAAACTATTGTAAGAAAAAACATTGCTGGCAGAACCTTCAAAAGTGGGTAGCAGGAAATTGTTTATAATAGGTAGAGTAGTATGAGTAATTACTGATGCCAATGTTAAAACTTACTTTAACAGTACATTGCTAGCAAATCTACAGTGGAGTAAATAAAATTTTCCATGCTTCAAACAGCAACAGGAAAATTTCAACCTCGATTAAGAGTCTGATGCTCTACCGTTAAGCTTCCATGCCCCATTGCTATATATTATATCATGGCTTGTGGCAGTCAGTTACATATTTTGTCCTGTTAGTCCATCAAGTATTTTACTTATTTCTTCAGCGATGTAAGGCGTTGGCATGGTGTAGCTCTGTGTATTCGACTGTAAAGACACAGGTTTCATTCCTACCTGTACTAGGCAAGAGAACTGAAACCTAATTTGACAAATTTCCAAAAACCCTTTTGCAGGTTCTGCAAGCAAGCCACCTATTGGAGTTCTTGTCAATAAGGTTCATAAATCACTGATGTTGATATGACTTTCGATATCATCATGTGTCACAGAATCAGTTTGTTCCTGTGCTTTTTTCTGAACATGCCCACAACAATTGATCATACTCTGCAGGCAGTTTTTGTTGTTCATATTTTTGAAGAAATCTCATGACATATGATCTAGTGATTCTGATTTTGCTACATAGAAGTTCCGACTCTCTCTCTGTCTGTCTCTCTACAAGTATTGGTTATCCTGTTGTGACGGGATTCTAACTTGGTCTAGATGAAAACAGAGTTTGCCTACTAACCATACTATCTTGCACCTAATGGAGCACTTAGCACTACTGTTGAAGCACACTAACTTGCTGCATGTTGCATTTAGTTACGCTGGCATGCATGCATGTCTGAAAGTGTCCATGCATGGATTCAGTGTTTACTCTTGTGTTGCATGACTTGTGTGGATTTGATTGATTAATCCAAGAAACTCGTAGTTTCCCAGATTACAGATGGACATTCAGTGTTACTCGGTTGACTTACAGGCCATTCACAATGATCAACATTTACAGATTCGTACAAAGTGTTCTGAAGTGGGGATTGTGAAGGACTGTGCAGTGCTCCGTGGTAAACTGTTGGAGAACTGCTGTTGTTTTAACGGGAGATGTGGCAGCTGGAATGATGTTTTTTGAAAAAATTACTCAAAATGTGTGTCCTCCATATTCCAATAGTTTTGCATGTTTACTATCAATATAATTCACTTTTATAACAACGGCATACCTCTAAATTAGTTTTATTCATGGATAAAGCTTGCATCTACCATGTAATCAATGCCATCATGCAATCTTTGATGGCCATTTACAAGAAATGACATTTTGGAAACAAGAAAATACAACACGCTGGAATTAAAATATGATAACACCTGATCTGGTTTGTTGTGTTCACCAGCATATTTTAAAAAAATTGTCTAAAACAAATTTTGCTTTGTGCAATACCTTGGGGTTAGTGATTGAAAATGTCTTGACACATGTTGCTTTTATAATATCATAACTTTGAAAATTCAGAAGAAAGAAATATTCGTAATGTAAGAATTTTTTAGGAGAAGTTCTAGAGTTAACTAAGCCAATGGTGATTGTGAAAGTATTATGGTATGCAAACTATGCAAATAGAAAACAAAATCCTATCCAGCTGCAATATCTCCCCTTAATTTATTTAGCCATTCTCCACATAGTGCTGCAGCACAATATGACAACACAATTATCAATATGACACCATCGAGTTGTTAGAAAAATACAAAGCTTTAACATAATTATTGGGGATAAATGTTTGTAAACATATTATGATGGCTATTGTTGTAAGACCTGTACATGTACTTTGTCGTAACATTGTTACATCAATGTTTTCACTTGTGAATATTAGCGACATTTTAAAGTATTAATTTGGAGAGGGAAGAAGGGTGTCCGAGAATTAGTATGCTTTGTACGAATGAGTAAATGTTGATAAATGTGAACGGTCCCTGAAATTTTGTATAACTCACTGCACGTGGGATCGGTTCCAGTCAAAGATGTTATATAATAACACAACATATTAACAAAATTACATACGTTTACTATGCACTGGTATGGCTACAGTGACCTACCATTTTAATATGTAAATATATAGGAATGATTAAAATTTGTTTTTGTTATCATGGATAACAAACTACGAAAGTTTTGGACGAAAACCAACACAAGCGTTTAGCTGTCGAAATTTGAGCTCTTCTGCCTGTAAGCCAAGCTTGTAAACAGGCACTAATGCATTTGAATGTGCATTTGAATGTTGAGCATTCAAATGCACCCATTATAGGTTCAGTGCATTTGCATTTTAATGCATACTCTAAACATTTGTATTTGAATGCGACCCCCAAACTTAAGATTTTTAAAATGTTCAACCAAATGCATTTCAGATGCAGACGTAATTGTTTGAATAACTATTATTGTTATATTCTACACCTGATATAATATAATTTACACATTGTTTATGTTTGTACTGTAATACATTAACAATGTGTTTCTGTACATTTTGTTTTTGTTCCAAATACACAATTGTAATAGAAAAACTAAATATTTGAAATTAATTCAAATGCATTTTACAAATACATAATCAAAACATTTGTAAATGAAAGCGATTCTGGAAAATGGCATTTGCATGCATTGAAACATTTGCATTAAAATGTGTTGACATGCATTTGTTAACAATCCTGAGCTGTGAGATTCGCGTAGAGAATTTAGGGCAACCAATGAACTCTGAAAATGAGGAAGTGGAAGCTGCGGTGTATTCTGGTTGTCCTCCATGCCATGTATAGACAGTCTGTATTACCCCTGTTGCATGTGCTTCATAGGGTGGATATGTGTGTGGGGTGCTGCCATGACACGTGTTCATACTCGTTTGGGGCACAATTGGGGCACAAAAGGGCAAAGGGCGTGTCATCATGTAAAAAACTGCCGACAACCCGGCGTCACACAACGAGGCATCACACACAAGAATTGAATGTTGTTGTTTTTGTAGCCTTCAGCAGAGACATCCCAGCCACAGCCGCCATCGTCGATCCCCATGATGTTCAACCCCGCCCAGTTCAGCCAGGGTGCTGAGCAGCATGCTGCACCTTCATCTGGTCAGTCAGCTCATGGTCCCCGGTATGGCCAGCGTCGACTCTATCCGAAGTAAATTCATGGTTGGACAGATGTGTGAATGATGTATTGGACACACTCCTATCTCAAGTTTGGCCACAGCACAATTGGTGTGACGCCAGCAATTAGCATTAAAGGTACAACATCTGATCGTTTTTTTCGTACATTTTATCTATTCTAACGTCTTGGCCAGCCAAATGTGTCCAATGAACCATAATTTGTTCATATAATTTGACTTGTTTTTGACTTGTTTACACTGCATGCTGAACGGAAAAGTCGATATTCGTAAACAAATAACGGGCATATTATATTTAATTCTGGCTAATTAAAACACATTTGGGTGGTCAAGAAATTAGAACAGACGTTTGTGCTATGTAACATGACTTAACGATAAAAACGATAAGGTTCTGTACTAAAGGTGATTATGTGATAAGGCATTGTTTTCCACAATAGCACAATCTCTTTCAGAAAAGATCAATGTATGTTGATTCTTCTAGCACAGAAGGGTCTTAGCGTCAAGCCAACTAACACTACTGTGTGACGGAATTATCGCCAATGTATGAACTGTTGATGCAGCAAAGCATTGCATCGTATAGCTACTCGATGGAGTGTATAGGAAGGAAGCTTGCTGTATGCTGATTAACGAAGTTGTGTTTGGTAATCATTGAGCATGTGTGATATGTATATAATTATATAAAAGATGAATTGTGGATAATCCACATTGATGGTCAAGTACAGTTTGCACAGCGAGTGAGCCAGTGCCAACTAGACAAGTAGGCATGCAAGTCTAGCTATTTGCACTGCATCCAATAGGGGACACAAGTCTCGTCAGCCGCCATGTTGGTTTTATGCAAATTTGCCCGTAAACGTTCACTTCCGGCCCCACTGACTTGCTGCCTGCTATTACATTTCACACATTTAGAATGAATAGAACAAACAATAACACATTTACTTCTATTATTTATTAAAAACAACTAGCATTAAAATGTGATAATATCAATGATTATTTTATAATGACATAGGTACATAACGTGTTATAACATGCACAACTTATGGGCCAAAATTGCATTATCTTGCCAACTATTGCCTCGAAATGAGAATCACTTGTGTCCCCTATAACGATCTGCGTCTCCTGATCACCAGGGAAGTTACAGATCTTTTTGTGCGAGTTGGTAAAACGTTACATTAGGCTTGTGTGCGTGCAAATTACAACTAGCCAGTTAGCTGTTGCTATTTTGTGAAAACGTGTGTTCCATTCCCTGTTTGTGTTTAATTGTTGTTTCAGTTAATGTTACGTGTATATGGGATTTATTTAAAATGGTAAAGATATAGGGAAATGTACATATTAATCAATACCCATGATAGTGATTTTAGGACGATTCTGAATAACAAAAATGTATATGGTTCAAAATTCTGATTCACCATACATTTGCAGTTGCGTTCTCGGTTTGCAATGATTGATGTCATATGATGTTTATTGAATAAACATTTCATGACAGTACAATTCATCTGCATTTTTGCAGTGCCACCTATAGTTTGTTGCTGGTTGACGGTTAGTGAAACTGGCAAAAATGTGTAGAAAATGAATGGTAGGTGAGCAATCCTGAATTAAGACAGTTGATGGAGTATCGTAACAAAATAAAACCTTTGGGTGGTCTGATTGCATCCCAATAAGTGGCAAAATCTGCTATTATTGAACCTGTATATGTAACCTGTAACTATTATGATATCTATGAAGACTTAATTGTTGATGTGGCACTGCAAAATGTGCTACAATCTGCTGTTACAGTCATGGTACATGATGGCAATAAAGTGGGTATTTTCAATTTGAATTATGACGTTGGTCGTTCTTTGTGGTGAACGTATGCTCTGTGATTTGCTACTTTTTTGTGACAGTTTTGCATACAGTTTTTTCTCTTATTCATCATCACCGGCGGTCTTCTCGGTTTCGAGAATGACAATAAGATTAAATGCTTCTTCTGAGTGTCCTGCCATGCGGCAGTTTGTTGGCTCCTTTGACGCTTTCTCCGGTTTGCCAAATAATAAATAAAATCTTTATTTTCGCACATTAAAATGGCAATTGTACATTCTTTAAAATACAGTAATGTCCGTAATAATACAGTTGACATCATCATCGTCTAAAATATTACATGTTTTAAAACTATTTCTGGTGTCTAACATTTCCGATAAAACGTTTACATTTGATATTATTACATTAGACAAACCAGCCACACACGGCCAATGTCATACACTGACACGTCATACATTGTATCACATTCATTTAGGATATGACGGTAATTTGCGCTACAATTTGACCATGGATTTGCAATGGACAACTTAGCAACACTGTTTATAATCGGTGAATTGTGGTTCATAGCTTTATGAATAACTTTTGAGAACCTTTGCTTTAAGATTACCAATAATGGCAAACTATCCGATAACAATGCTAAAATATCACCGTGTGTAAGCGGTGCTAGCCCCCACAACTTTCTAAGCGCTTTTCGCCATGTAGTGCAAATAGTGCCAACACTCTTACTCTGAAGATCCCATAGTGGGGCTCCATAATAAGAGCAGCAATACTGTTTAAAAAAATTGCATTTTCCATTCGTCTTAATATAACCGAAATCAGCTATGAACATATACCCTCTCCAGAATTTGGCAGTGGCATCGGCAACTAAACTATCTTTATTAACAACGGATATATGATGGCCCAGATGTACAGCATCTTGGGTGCTATACAACTCGGTGTCATTAAAAAACACAGTTCTGTTGTCGGGTTTACAATTACGACCTCTAAAAATCAAATATCTACTCTTAGTACCGTTAAAATTTACACAGTATTCGTGTGCATATTTTTCGCACATACCGATTAAAACTTTTGAGTCCAGATCTTGTGGGTGTTAACAAAGTGATATCATCTGCGTATCCGATGCAACCCGTATAGTGGTTGCCCATGGGGCATCCCACGCCACTCTTTTCTAACTGTTCGAACAATCCATCCATGTATATGGAGAAGAGGATAGGAGAAAGGATTGCTCCCTGTTTGACTCCGTTACAAGCGGTAATCTGGGATGACATACTAGAGCCCCATCTTACTTGAAGATTTTGTTTAGTATACATTTACAGCAGCAATCTTAATACCAGGGGTGATACCTTACGTTTTAGAAGTGCTCTAAAAAGCTTACAGTAATTAACCCTGTCGAATGCTTTGCTGGCATCTAACATGAAAGCATATACATTACTGCCATTTGCATTATAATAACTGATTGTCTCCATCATAACACATGTGCAATGAGTAATGGACATATTTTGTTTAAAACGAAATTGTAAATGCGATGTTGCAAGAGCATTTTCTTCCTTAGATAGTATATCAACACCAAACAATTTGGCAACAATGCTGCCAAGAGTAATAGCTCTAAAATTGTCGGATGTACTTACTAATTGTCTCTTATCTTTTGGTATTGGAACCATAGTTCCCACTAACATTGAGTCGGGGCTAAAACCATGTACCAACATACTGTTAAAAATTAATGCTAACAGCACAAAGAGTATTTTCGAACCATGTATGATATGATTAGAATTGAGACCCTCTTCACCATCCGACTTACCCAGCTTCAGTCGCTGGACACATTCGATAACCTCATCAACTGATATATCATACGAAACATTTTCTTTATTAATCTGCTTGTTAATCTCCGTATTTATAACATTCATCTCATCAACATCATATGACACACTGTTGTAGAGGTGATTATATTTATCGAAAAAAAGTTGTGCTATTTCTTCATCACCCACCACAATTAAAATTAAAATCCAATTCGTTTTAACAATTTTAATTGTACTTGAAATCATGTGTGCACAATCATATTTAATCAGATATAATTAACAAATGAACTATTGTTCAGTCAACGCTTCTAATATATACATATATATATATATATATGTATATATATATATATATATATATATATATATATATATATATATATATATATATATATATATATATATATATAATAAATATATATTCATATATATTCATAATATTATATATATATATTCACAGCAACGCACATGAAGACCTCAAATTAACCACAGTTTGACGCATATTTTTTACATTGTATGTTTTTCCTGAAATGTTGTGTCGAGGAACGTGCGAGAGATCTTGGCAGGATACAAATACTGAAAAAGGGTGTCCACTGTCTCAACAGGACACCAGGTGAAAGCAATTCAAGTCATTAAAAATTGTGTGTGTGTGTGTGTGCGTGTGCGTGTGTGCGTGCGTGTGTGTGTATAAAAAACTTAAAAAATGGCATTCAGCCATTTGATATGTACTTTCTGCTGCGACACCTCTCCTGGAATTTTTTTACGAAACGACGCAGTTTTTTCAAATGCACAAGCGGCCAAATGGAACTCTCTTTTTGAAAAAAGATAACAAAGATACTTCCGTATATAAAACGTTGGTGGAAGAAGAATTTCGGCTGCAAGCGTCTCTTTTGCGACAAAAGCGCCGGAGATAAATCAACCCTTCACCAATATCACACGCTGTGTGGAAAGTCGGGCACACGTTGAACGATTTAACAGACCGAACGAGACGTGTCACAAGATAAAACTGTCTAAAAATAAAAATAGTAAAAAGTAATACCCCGCAGCTAGCCAGGCTAATCCTGACCTAAGGCCCAAGGCTAAGCCCTAACAAAGAGATTCGAAAGTCGGCAACCTAATTATGTTTGCCATGTTTATTTACGGCGTGGAAACTAAAACTTCTGGAAATGTACCGAAGAAGTCGACAATTTGTACTTTTTCAATGAATACAAGTGTTAATATATGTAAAGTTCTCTTTCTGGGTTCAGTATAATAAGGCTAGCTTTTCAACTAACTGTAATGTTTATTTGAACGGCTGTCTACATCGGTACAGTGCTCTAGCCAACTCACCCATGAGTGCCTACTCAATCATGCAACATAGTCCAGGATATTACATCCCCCTTTTTAACATAGTGAACAAGAACAGTAAACTATAACTTATTGTCTCTGCATGTATTGTATTATTCTAATATGGCGCACCTATTCTAGTATGGCACAACTATTCTAGTATGGCACACTATTCTAAATAGTTACAGGTCAAGCCTGTCCGGCTGCTTGACAGCTCTGCCAGACCGCGTTCGGTATGCCAGTTGCGTCGCGTCGTCAGCTCTTCTCGTGTGCTCATCGTGTTGCCCCGTTGTTGCGGGCTGTGCGCGGGGTGTGTCATCGCCGCCTACCGTTGTCAGTGTTTCGTCTGCGAAGTGTACCCTTCTTGGCGATGGTGTCGCTTGTAACTGACGTCGATTGCGCCTCAGGATGCGACCGTTCTGCGCCTCGACTAGGTACGACCGCGGCTCTTTGCAGGTCGCTGTTACAGTGGCTTTCTGCCACCGGCCAGACGCTTGGTCTTGTATGCGCACATGTTGCCCTGCCGTCAATTGTGACATGTCGTGCGCGTGCGCGTCGTGAAACGTCTTCTGCGTGTCCTGGCGCTCCTGCAGTCGCCTGTAGATGTCGTCTCTACGCGTCAACGGGTTACGAATCTGGATGGGGAGGTCACCTTTCAACTTCCGTGCGTACAACAGTTCGCTGGGTGACGGTAGATGATGATCGAGAGGCGTCGTCCTCAAGCACAGCAGCGCCTTGCATGGATTCATGTTGCTCTCCTTCGCCTTCAGAAGAGTGCGCTTGACCGTCTGTATGGTGCGCTCAACAAATCCATTTGACTGTGGGAAGTGAGGAGAACTTGTCACATGCTCGAATCCCCATTCCTGTGCGAACTTCTTGTAGTTGACGCAATCGTAGTGTGGTCCGTTGTCGCTCACGACCTTCTCTGGAACCCCGTGTTCTGAGAATGTGTCTGCCGTTGCCGCTACTACCGCGTGACTGGTACACGGTGTCGGCATCTTGCGTACAAACGGAAACTTGGAGTAATAATCAACTACTATTAAATACTCCGAGTTGTTGTAGTGGAACAGATCTGTCCCCAGGATCTGCCACGATCGTGTTGGCAACTCGTGCGGCAACAGTGTCTCTCTGGGATTGGTGTGCTGGTGTTCATGACACACGGCACATCTCTTCACTACGTCCTCAAGGTCATTGTTGATGCCATTCCAGAAGACGCTAGTTCTCGCCCGCATCTTGCATTTCTCGATGCCTTGATGACCGGCGTGTATGCGCTGGATCACGTCCGCCTGCATACTTTGTGGTATAACTACACGCTCGCCTTTCAGGATGACTCCGTCCTCTACCGAGAGCTCATCACGGTAGCACCAGAATGGTCGCAAGATTATCGGGATGTCAGCACGCGTCTTTGGCCAACCTCTGATGATGACTTCTTGTAAGTCGCGGAGAATCGTGTCCGTGTCCGTCTCCCTTCGCAGTTCCAGTATCTTGTTGTTCGAGAACTGCACCATGCTGACCATCACATCGAGGTCAATTTCTTCTCTACTTCGAGGGTTTGGCAGTCTCGACAACCCGTCGGCTAGGAGCAACTCCTTTCCTGGCCTGTACTTGATAGTGATGTCATAGTGCTGAATCCTCAGTAGCATCCTTTGCAGTCTAGGTGGGGCTGCCATCAAGTTCTTCAGCTGAATCATTTCCAAAGGCTTGTGGTCGCTCTCAACTACGAAGTGTTTGCCATACACGTATGTTCTGAAACGTTCTGCGCCAAACACAACAGCGAGTAGTTCTCGTTCTATGTTGGCGTACCGCTTTTCGGTGTCTGTCAGGCTCTTGGAAGCGTATGCGATTGGTCTTCCTTCCTGTAACAGGACAGCTCCCAATCCTCTTCCTGACGCATCAACTTGTATTGTATAGTCTTTATCACAGTCAAAATACGCGAGTGTCGTCTCAGCGCATATCGAGGAATTGACCTTATCGAAGACTTCTTGGTGCATCTGTGACCACTGGTATTCGACGTCTTTCTTCAGTAGGTCGCGCAACATTGCCGTGTTCTGCGACAAGTTGGGTACGAACGGGCCCATGTGTGTGACGATTCCCAAGAACTCCTGCAGTTCCGTTCTGTTCGTTGGAGCTGGCATCATCTGAATGTCCTCCACCTTCTTTGGGTCTGGGTGAGCGCCCTTGTCGTCGTACAAAATACCAAAGAAGCTGATCTGTGATGCCTTCACCACACACTTCTTGCTGTTGAACACCAAGCCGTACTCACGGGCAACGTTCTTGAGATTCCGTAGGTTGGCGTCATGCTCCGCCTCTGTGCGTCCAAATACGGCGACGTCATCAGCTATGCCGACCCTCCCGGGACAGTTGTCGAGGATCGCGTCCATCTTCTGCTGGAACACGTCTTGCGACATGACGAGACCAAACGGCATTCTCGTGAAGCAGTACCTGCCAAAGGGACTGTTAAAGGTCGTCAGAAGGCTGCTTTCACTGACCAATAGCCGTTCTTTGCATCTAGCTTTGAGAAGTGCTTCGCGCCTGTGAACTTGTGAGCGATTTCTTCAAGTGTCGGTGTCTTGTGGTGGCATCTCTTTATGGCTCGGTTGAGATCCTTGGGATCCAGGCATATCCTCAACGTACCGTTCTTCTTGCGCGAGAATGCCAGACTAGATACCCACTCTGTTGGTTCGGTGACTCGCTTGATGACTTTATCTTGCACCATCTTGTCTAGCGCTTTCTGGAGCTCCTCCTTCAGTTGAATCGGACACTTCCTTGGCGCGTGTATCACTGGCTGCACGTCTGGGTCTGTCACGATGTGATATGTTCCTGGGAAGTTTCCCAAGGTGTCGAAGCGATCTGGGTACGTCTGCTTCAGCACTTGCGTTGACCCAATCGGATCGGCTTGTTGACTGATCGTATTCTTCTCTATGGCGCAGTGTAGAGTCACGAGTCGTAGTTGGCGAGAGTTTGGTAGTCCTAGGATTGCTGGACCTTCTGTGTCTGCCACAAAGAATTCGGCGTCCACCCAATCGCTCTGCTGATATCGACATGCTAATTGGATTGTTCCATACTGTGGAATTCGTGTACCGTTATAAGCAGACAAGATCGTGTGGTCTCGCGGCATCAACGTTCCATGTGTCGGGTGTTGTCCAGTTATCGCGTCAGGGAACATCTTCCTGAATACCCTCAGCGGGAGTATGTTCCCTTGGGCCCCTGTGTCCACTTTGACCTTCAGGTCTGCCGTTTGCCCCTTGCGTATATTGGGCAGTTTGATGTCGAGATTGGCGAATACTTCGTCGCGTGTATCCATTGTAGTGCCGTTTGTCGTCAATGATGCGAAGCTCAGGTTTTCAAATTGTGCTTCCAATTTGTCTTGTGGCTCCGCGTATCCTCTCTGCAGACCTACGGCGTGGACGTTTCGCTTCCGCCTGTATGCTGCGGATGCCCCGTCGCTGTGCCATTCGCGTCTTGTCTTGGATCGCGCTCTGACGACATGCTGTCCTCTCCCCCTTTTAGGTTGACTTTGACCCCCATCAGACTTCTTACACACCGCCTGCCAATGATTTCTGCCGCCACATTTCTTACAGGTGGAACCGTATGCTGGGCATCTGTCCTCTTTTAGGTGAGCCCTCCCACAGAATCGACAGCCTTTACTGGGATTGGCTGCGCGGACATAGTGCACGTTGGTGTGATTCGACTGTACGCTTTGCATCTGCGTCATGTGACTTATTGACGCTTCTGTTGTGCGCCCTATGTCCAGTGCTTTTTCTAGCGTGAGTTTATCGTCATGACCCAATAGCTCTTTTTGTAGCTCTGCAATGTTAGTGCCGATGATCAACTGTTCAATGAGTCTTTCCTCTGCTTCAGCTTGATTAAATTTGCATTTTTGAGCTTGCAGCTTGCACCGTGTGACGTAATCATCGATTGATTCACCTCCTGCCTGACTGTATTCTGTAGATAAAAACGTTGCACCCTAAAGTTTACTTTGGGCTCAATGTGTGCTTGGAATTTTTCCCACACCAGTGATGGATCTGTTCTATCACTATCTGATAAGTTCCACGAATTGTATATTTTTATACCTTCATCACCGGCATATAGCAGTATATGGTTGACCATTTTGTCGACTTTTGTGTCTTTTACATTGAAGTATATTTCACATTTTTGCTTGAACAGTTTGAATGTTCCAGCTAGGTCTGCGTTAGACCAGTCCATTCGTGGATGGTCAGACATTATTCCGTGTTCGCAGTAGTCAGTTCAGTGTGTATTGCATACAATGTATTTCTTTATTTATAGCAATCACAACACGGCGTACGTCTTGCACGCGCTACACTCGTGCGTCGACGAGCATTACGTATAGCGTAGATCATCACACTTCTTCGCTTTTGTCGCGTCACGCTTTTCGTTGTATGTGCCGCTTTACTTTTGTAGCTTTCAATGTATTCATACGCCTGCTTTTTCTAGCGATGGACGTCTCTACTGCAGTGTGCTGTACGTGAAAATGGTTCGGCTTCATTTTACTTCATTCGCTATGCTGCCTTCGTGGCACAACAATCGCATATTTCAAGTTAGTTTGACATTCAATGTTCTTACGTGGTCCATGCGTGCTTTCTTTGCATCGAACCGCTGCCACCATGTAAAGTTCTCTTTCTGGGTTCAGTATAATAAGGCTAGCTTTTCAACTATAACTTCCGGTTACTTGGACTT
The DNA here is from genome assembly GCA_033239005.1 of Lamellibrachia satsuma. Taxonomy (NCBI): domain Eukaryota; kingdom Metazoa; phylum Annelida; class Polychaeta; order Sabellida; family Siboglinidae; genus Lamellibrachia; species Lamellibrachia satsuma. Next base: position 12,237,874 of record BSQZ01000001.1, on the reverse strand, counting down.
GGTGCAGCGACTTGAATTTGGTGTAGATCATTTACAGAAATACGTGGAATATCAAATAGAATAAGTATTACTATTGCATATATATTATACACAAACGTATTGTAGACATATATTAGGAAACAGGTTTTGTTAATTATTAGTCAGAGGGAGTATTTTAGAGTAAGTTAGTTTCGGATTCTGTCAGGGAATTCAGCGAGCGTTAATAGGGGTGTTTACAATTCGAAAAATTAGATAACAGTGAATAGTCAGTAAGAGTGAATATTGGTTAGAATAAGTATTAGTATTATACATATATTGTTCACCAACTTCTTGTAGACATATATTAAGAAACCGTTGTTGTTAACAGAGGTAGTATTTTTTTTTCCCGGATTCAAACTCAACGAGTGATAAAAGGGAGTTTGTTTACAAGTCATTCAACCCGTGCATCGAGCTATCGTTTACATTAGCTAATATATATATATATAAGATAAAGTGATTTATTTACTTAAATTACATACATAAGGTAATATCTGACATAGTGGTAGTCAACGTTTTCGGTAAAAAGGAATTAACAGCAGGACTTTAGCGTAAATTAGTACACACTCACTTCGTTGTTTTGTTACACAGTGTTCTCCGTAATCGCTAGGTGGCAGGATTTTTAGCCTAAAGTGTTCTTTTGATCACAAAAACAGCCTTATTCAAGGCTAACGTAGCAAACTAATTAAAACTAAATTGTATGATGGCCCCGTGCAAACGACAGTTAAAGGCCACAAGGCACGTAATTTGTGGCAGTTGTAGTAACTGGGTAGATTTCGTCAAGTCTGGGTGCGAAAAGTCCTGGGCTGAGGTCCAGGCAGATAGTTTTAATTTTGAGTGTAGGGGATGCGCAAGGATGAAGGAAATAGAGGTGGAGTTGGAAGAGCTGAGACTGCTCGTTGTGGCAATGGTGGGAAGGGAACAGGGGAGTTGTGCCAGTAGTTCCGGTGAGGGAACAGTAGACGATAAAGTGGGGAAAGACACAAGAGATGCTAGGGAGAGCTCACCTCAGCCTGGGAGGAAGCTGAGAGGAGGGAAGGTGACAGGTCATAGGGAGACAGGACGTAAGGAGACGGGAAGGAAAGGAACGGGAGGGAAGAAAACCGGGGTGAAGGAGAGGGGAGTAGGGGAGACAGGAGGGAAGGAGAAGGGAGTAGGGGAGACAGGAGGGAAGGAGAAGGGAGTGGGGGAGACGGGAGGGAAGACAACCGGGGTGAAGGAGAGGGGAGTAGCGGAGACAGGAGGGAAGGAGAAGGGAGTGGGGGAGACAGGAGGGAAAGAGAAGGGAGTGGGGGAGACAGAAGGGAAGGGGTCAGGACAGAATGTGATGGAGGGGAGCTACAACTGAAATCAGACAATCTAAAAGAAGCTATGAGCAAAAACTGGCATGTAACATAAAAACTGACAGCAAGAGTTTTTATGCATATGTCAGGAGTAAACAAAACGTACAAGACAAGGTTGGACCTCTAGAAGACAGTGCTGGAAATATAATATCACAGGGGTTTTTAATGGCGGAAGACCTAAATGGTTACTTCAGTTCAGTGTTTACAAAAGAAGATATTAGTTCATTACCAGTTGCTGATGCTAAATTTCAGGGGACTAAATCTGACTATTTAGGACCGTTAGTTGTAACTCCAGAATTGGTAGCTAGGAAAATAAAGGCAATGAAGGATAACAAATCACCGGGAGTGGATGGGATTCCTCCAAAATTACTAATGGAAACAGTAGATCAAATCAGTATACCACTTGCAAGAGTATTCAACTTGTCATTAAAAGAGGGAGTTGTTCCGTTTGAATGGAAAGAAGCAAACATCATACCATTATTTAAAAAAGGTTCGAGAAATAAGTCAGAGAATTACAGACCAGTGAGTTTAACGTCAGTGATTTGTAAATTATTAGAAAGGTTAATTAAAGACCATATGGTGGACTTCCTCGTTAAGCATAAATTATTAAATTCATCTCAACATGGATTCCTTAAAGCGAGGTCATGCTTAACAAATGTGTTATGTTTTTGGAAGAAATCACTAAGTGGATAGACGAGGGATCGCCAGTAGATATTATCTACTTAGATTTTCAGAAAGCTTTTGACAAAGTGCCACATCAAAGATTGCTACTTAAATTAAAAGCCCATGGTATCGGGGATAGCATAACTGACTGGATAGAACAATGGCTGACTGACAGAAGACAACGAGTTGTAGTAGATGGCGAAGTTTCAAATTGGAAATCGGTTTTGAGTGGGGTACCTCAAGGATCAGTATTAGGACCTATATTATTCTTAATTTATATCAATGACTTGGACGACAGTATAACAAGTAGCGTACTGAAATTTGCGGACGACACAAAACTGTTTAGAAAGGTTAATACTGATGGTGATAAACAACATTTACAAAACGATCTAGACAGATTAGTGAAATGGTCTGAGAAATGGCAGATGCTGTTCAATTTTGGGAAATGTAAATGCCTACATACAGGACATGGGAACTTGAATGTAAACTATAAAATGGGAGCTACTGTTCTTGGTACTACTGTAAAAGAAAAGGACTTAGGAGTTACAATAAGCGCTGATATGAAAGTTTCAGAGCAGTGTGGTATTGCAGCTTCAAAGGGTAATCAAATTCTTGGATTGATTAGAAGAAACATAACATACAAGGGAAAAAAGTTAATTATACCTCTTTATAAAGCAATAGTTAGACCTCATTTAGAATACTGTATACAAGCATGGAGACCATATCGTAAGAAGGATATAGATACGCTTGAACGCATACAAAGGAGAGCAACTAAAATGATTCCAGAACTTAGACACCTTAGTTATGAAGAACGCCTGAAAGAATGTGGTTTAACAACTCTAGAGACAAGGAGGTTAAGAGGAGATCAGATTGAAGTTTTTAAGATATTGAATGGGTATGAAAATATTGATAGAACTATGTTTTTCTCACTCAAGAAGGATAGCAGAACTAGAGGACATGAGGTAAAATTAGTAAAGGATCAATGTAGATTGGACATCAGGAAGCACTCGTTCTCACAGAGGACAGTAAATGAATGGAACAAACTGTCTACAGATTGTGTAACTGCTAGCAGCGTGAATATGTTTAAAAACAAGGTTGACACATATATCAGGAGGGCGGGTTATAAGTAGGTGAACATTGTTGGACTCTCGATAAGCCAATGGCTTCCTTGTCCACTTGCCATCTGGGCCTTTGGCTTGGATGGCAAATCTTGTTAAAATCTTGTTAAAATCTTGTTAAATCTTGTTAAACTAACTGTAATGTTTATTTGAACGGCTGTCTACATCGGTACAGTGCTCTAGCCAACTCACCCATGAGTGCCTACTCAATCATGCAACATAGTCCAGGATATTACAATATAACATCAATATCTCGTTACAAAAATATATTTGTGTTGTCAAAGGTAAAAAATAATGACATTGCCTAAATCCGTGGTACAATAATAATGTTTTATTTTGATATTTAATTAGAATGTCCATTGTTTACACAATCTATAGATGTGTGTAACAACACACACGTACTGGAATGAGGCGCAAAAAATAAACATTTTGTGAGACAAAGGTTCAGTTTCATAGTTTTGATCATTCTATGTGTACTAATAAAGTAAAAACTACTCTGTTTAGATCATAATATTGTACCTATACACTTGAACTATGCACTTGTCTGTCATGGACATGGTACTCAGATTGTTGTGCAGTAACCCAGAAACTGCAGGATTTGTCAAAACTAAGAAATAGCTGCTTATGGTTGGTTTTGATGTGGTGTCTCACAAGTTTATGTCACTGCACTGGGATTACCCACAGTTAATAGTTTTTAGTCTAGCCTATATTTTATATGGGTGTAATATTCCAGAGTAAAGTGATTGAATTGAATACATGATATGCTAAAATGGATTTCACTGAATATCATAGAAAAGTTTATATTACTCCTTAATGATTAATATTTTGATAGATAATAAAACAAATATAGTATTAATACAATATCAAACAGTAAAGTGTAAACTGAAAGAGTAAACTATATTATCATTGATTTATAGCGGTAAATCTTAATAATAATAATTATGATGTTAGTGCCCAAGTGAATATATTATTTGCACTTTTAATGTTCACACTATCTACTATATGGAATCATTATTTCCATAACATATATTATTTTATTTATCATAATTTAAGTTAAATTTGAAATAGGTTACTGCACAAGACAATATATGCAGCATTTGTTGCTTTTAGCATTATATTATATACCCCCTGGATATATGCACTACACACGTCGCTGTTTTCACTAGCACCTTGCTAGGTTTACGCTCATAAGGCAAACACAGTTATGTTACCAAGTTATGTGTGACACAGCTCTTAATCATTTCATAGCTATATTCGTCAGTACTTTATATTCCAATCACATACTGCTCCTAAAGTATGATGTTCTTCTTCGTCTTAGAAAACTTGTGATATCTTTGTAACTATTATTTGGAAAATATGTATTTACTATAAATTATAGGAAAGGTGTAAACACTATGTTATAGAACTGTAGTTTGTCACCGGCACTACTTTGTTCTAAAATTTTCTACAGCATTGGAGTAATGAGGCTAGAACAGCATTATGTTTAACATCACTAACCTACAATTTTACTCTGTGGTAGCCTAAATATAGACAAGGTTTTTCATACATATTTTTTTCCTAGTGTTCAATTTGAACTTAATTCTTACATGTAGGCAACTTTACACGGTTTGAAATTACGATTGGTAAAGGGTTTGTGTCAAAAATACACTGCCACTTTAGGCTGTCATTCAACTTTTGCTTAATTCATTCACGGTGGTGTAGCAGACGTAATTCGTTTAAGTTGACCAACATCTCCCTTGAAGTTATCAGTGACACTGTTATATTTATATGTATGTCATTTATTTCTTTGGGGATTTTGTCAAAATGATATTATTTCGCATTTTGTGGGTATTTTTCACATTTATAATTTTTTTAATCTTATAACCAAATAAATGAAAAACTAAAAAAGTATAATCTGGAATATTACATTTAATATTTCAACTACAATCTGTGAAGAAGTGGTTAATAAAAAAAAATTATGCCACCCCAGTTACCATAACCGTTTGTTTGATTATAAGAAAATTAAACCATAAAAAATTCTCAGACGTCCTCACAATGACTGCCATAATGTAAATGACACTCTGAGCAACTTTAGTAAAATCACACACTTGCAGCTCTCTTATAGTGCAATGCCCTTCAACGTTTAACAAAATAACTAGGCCTACAGTTGGGTATGGAAATACATCCTCGTATTACCAGTGGTCTCTATCGACATCAATGTTAATAACAATACACATTCAGATGTATATAAACAGCAACCCACGCACAGAACTGGACGCAAACACATACACACGCACGCATGCTCGGACGCACGCACGCACGCACACACATTCGTAACTCGTAGCGATCAGATTCACTTTGGATGTCGTTCACGGTGGATGTATTTTAAACGCGCTACGGGTGTGATTTTTCAAGGATTCCGACGCTATCTGCTACTGAAGACACGTATTTCCAAGCAACATTCACGTTATGGCGATGGCGTCTCCCCATAGGCGACGATGTATCAGATAAATCTCATGGATGTTTTACCCATGGCTCCGCATGTATCTGACTTTGATGATTACTAACTGTAGTGGCGGTATGTCTTTTTTTCCAAGTTGATACTGATTAACGGCGAGCACCGATCCACAATGAGCAGAACAGACTGATTCATCTGACTATGTTCAGAACAGAATGGGACATCATTCGTCGGATTAATCGTGATTTTGTCGGAATTCAGTGCAGCCAAAACGAGCAAACAGTTCATTAGTGTTTGAAAAAATTAGACAGATATACAATCACATCTGACTATTCACATATCTAGAACGGTAGGTAATTAATTTGGTAGAAAGTATTTGGATGTTACTCTTTGTATGAACAGGAAAAATTGTAAACTCTGTTTTACACTTTATTTTCTTGTATTGCTTTGTGGTGTGTCATTGTATGCTGTATTTTAGTGTTTGTCATCATATGCTGTAATTTTGTGTAGGCGTTCCCGTGAAGCGTTCCCGTGAAGCGCCATCAGCCAATCAGTGTCATTATCGAGATGCTACACTAAGCATTTTTTGCTTGATTTACCTTTTCAGTCTGACAGTTGTGTCAATATAATAAAAGTTTAATGTTAATTCGAATTGCATCGTATAAACTGATAAAAGTTCACTCTTAAATTGAACAAATTATATACAGGTTGTGTAACTGCTAGCAGCGTGAATATGTTTAGAAACAAGGTTGACACCTATCTCAGGAGGGCGGATTACACTTACGAAAATAGAGAAATGACAATTGCAACACTTGTCTAAATAATTATATGTGCCTGCTAAATGACATGTTGAATCATGTTATTGCAAGGGAATCATGCCTGAATATGGTTGACAGTTGATACATCAGTTAATGAGTCACATGCAGTGAAATGGCATGGTGTTGGAATGAGAATAGTTATGGTGGATTGCATATAATTATTGCATCTGTTGGATTCATAGACGTGTTATGTTTGTTAAATTACATACATTTATATTCATGGTGTATCTTATAGAACCATTATATATTTCTTTAAATACTTTACATTACATAGTGCATCCTGTGGAGCATGTATTAACACAAATCAAAATCAAATCGTAATATTTAAAAGGCGCCATTCCAACATTCGTTGTTCATGGCATCGTACATAATGTTTTTAAAACATGTGAGTTTTAAGATGTTTTTTTAACAACTCATGGCGCCGTAGAAAATGTTCTAACAATAGCCGCGTCTCTGCGAGGCAGTCGGTGGAGCAACGCACGTCCAGTAATGGCAGTGCCAAGTCAGCTGGCGACAATTTGTTCCATCGCGCCATGGGTATAACCAATAGCGCTTGATCCTTACACTATTTCATAGGTGGAAAATAGCAGACTTGCACACCGCAGTCACATCTCCACTTCCATCGTCATCCTGACATTGAACTGACTCCAATAGTTCGCACATTTTGAGTCGCAATGACGCAGCTATCACAAATGCGCACAGCGTAGTTTTATTTTCTCAACAAATTCGAGCTCATGCACGCCCTTATTTCCTCTATACACACCTCGACGGCGCGACAGCCGCAGTGATGTTCACCAGGAGGGGTTTCACTGGGATGTAAATTTGGGTGTCATCTGCTTGGAAGTGGGACATCAACTTGTCCTTGCGAATGATCTTGGCAACTTGTGCTGCATAGATGGATAGCAACTGAGGCTCGAGTGCAGAACCTAGTGTGACTCCGTGTGACACGCAAGAGGACGAACGGGTGATTTAGCTCCCTGGAGGTGAGCAGATTGAACTCTGACATTTTTAGCGCACCAAGCGGAATGTTATATACCTAACTCTGTCATTCAGGTATGACGTAAATCATTTCAATGCCTGTTGAACCACATTGCAGGGATGCCCGTTTTATAAGGATTTTTGACACTTATTTCTATCTTCGGACAAACGCATATTTTTAGTGGATTTTACGTAATTTTCAAAATAATAGGTAGATATCGCATGTAACGCTAACGCCGGTTACTGGCTTCGCATTTTGGAGCTCAGCTTCACATTACATGCGCTGGCCTGTCATTTCGATTACTTGTGAAATGTTTTGTTAGCGACATACGTACGATGATTAAGACATCTTCGCCATCTGGCGATTACAAATTAACTATTCTGGCACATAGTAGCTAAAAAGTCAACGTCATACAAACCAATTTTTCCAAAAAAGTGATTTGACAATGATGTCAACACACTTTTACAAATTAATGTATACAAACTACGTTACAGCCAATGGACTGCCTCGAGCTAGGTCGAACAAGCATATCCGTGTGGACTACTGAATGCTCCCGATACTGGCTGCGTGGACGGCATTTCTGTTTTGAAATTCGAGAGGAATTCATCTTCTTCATATTCAATGCAATGATTAATGTTGACATCACGGAATTTTTTTATTAATATGTTATTTACCGGAGTCACGTAGCGCACGTGAGAATAATATAAACTCAGGTTGGTGACGTTCTGTGGTATAAAAACAAAAACTGTAGTCACTGGCGTAGTTTTCGCCTCTTATAGTTACCGATACAGTTTTCGACCCTCGCCAGTTTTCGACCCATTGAAATCTCGCTTGATATCGCGTTAGAGACGTCACAGCGTCTGTTTACGACAATAACGGTACAGAGTCTTATCTGGGCAAAATATATTTTGATATATAATATAACAAGGAACATGTTTATGATATACATACCTTGGTATAAACCGACTTCGCATGCTTACCAGACATTATTATTGAGCGTCTGCTGATGCGTGTCTCGTTCTTGGCCACGTGACAATAATAGCCCTTTTTGTGGTAGATGTATGGCAAGCTAGTCTTGTCATAAAAGTAGGAATAATTAAAATGTGTTAAATATACGAGAACAAATTTACTACATTAACGTTATATATTCAATACAAATATATGTGTATGTGTTTTATAAAGCGCCATGTCAAGCCTGGTTATTACAAAAAGTTGACATAATTGGAACAAAGTGGTAAAATTAAAAACGATTGTCTGTACGGCTTGCCATAAATATAGGTCGAATTCCTCCGGCTTCCTCGACTCGCGCGACATGGTTCAGATGTTCAATATTCGTAAGTTTTTGACTCAAAACAACTGTTTTAATAATTTGTTTGCATTGAATAAATGAAGTAGGTTTTGCTGATTTGGTATATCGATCTCTTACACAAGATGTTTCTTCAGATTTTTTTTAAACGGCGTTTTCTATTAAGTAGGTCGAAAACTATATCGCCCAGTATACTTAGTCTTAGATTTTGTCTCATTTTGTGATCTTGCTGGATCTCACATTAGATTAGATATGTCATTAGTCCGATATAAAATCATATATCGGTCACTGGGAGTATAAACATCTGATAAAGTTAACTTTTTCGAAGGTAATCGTTTACTTAACTGACCTAAATTATTAGGTGCTTTACGCCGACGGTTTTTCCAGCATTTTTGTACATGAATGCGTTCCTTACATCATTCCGCATATGTTCCAGTAAAAAAGTTCATATGTTCTTTTAAAATGTTGTGTTTTAGGCCACGTTTAATCAGTTTTACACATCAAAACAGCGGAACCGATTGCATGATATACATGGCGCGTTTGCGATTTGTGCATTAGTCACACCTCGGTGCCATCAGAACCGCGAAGGCGGTGTTTGTGTGTATTTGGCATACAATTACGCAACGTAAAAAAATCAAGAGAAAAAAATTTAGAAAATAGGCTCCAAAAATGTTTCAAACGAAGAAATTCTAGAAAAAAATTAAAACATTCTTCACAATTTTCATATTAAACGCAACATTTGTAGAGCATATACAGTCACTTCTAATGTAATATTTCATATTTTATTGAATAAAATATTTGATGTTGCAAATATTATTTGTATGAAAATTATGTGGTCGATATTAGATGCTATGCGCATACGCAACTAAAAGGGGACATCTCATTGCATGTCATTATTGATATAATTAAATTTAAAAGAATGCATGGGTTAAATTATCTGTCGTTTGGTGAACAAAGATTATTGTTTTTGTAATAAAAAATTATACTGATGATATTTGCATGTCATGCGCATTCAATGGGTCAATGAGATACAGATCCTCTATGATTGCTCAGTCACGGTACTTCGATGTTCATTCCGCTATTCTTTGTTAGTACGACTTGTGATATTGAAGAGCGTACACAACGCTTTGTATGAATATGCAACAAGGCATGTGACTTGGATGGACGCTTTTCGTTTAACCTTGATGGGATCCTTCTTTTACAGAATGCCAAATTACGATGGTGAAGAATGAATGTATACTGACGACCGTTTCAACTCTCCCCTCCCCCACCCTCTCCCATCCCCCTCACTCTCCCCTCCTCAGCATAATAAAAAAACCTTTGTTCACCAAACGACAGATAATTTAACCCTGCATTCTTTTAAATTTAATTATGTTAACAATGACATGCAATGAGTTGTCCCTTTAAAGTTGCACATGCGCAGGACAAAAACAATAATCTTTGTTCACCAAACGACAGATAATTTAACCCATGCATTCTTTTAAATTTAATTATATCAATAATGACATGCAATGAGATGTCCCCTTTTAGTTGCGCACGCGTATAACATCTAATATCGACCACATAATTTTCATACAAATAATATTTGCAACATCAAATATTTCATTCAATAAAATATGAAATATTACGTTAGAAGTGACTGTATGTGCTCTACAAATGTTGCGTTTAATATGAAAACTATGAAGAATGTGTTATTTTTTTTCTAGAATTCCTTCGTTTGAAACATTTTTGGAGCCTATGTTCTCAATTTTTTTCTCTTTATTTTTTACGTTGCGTAATTGTATGACCAATACACACAAACATCGCATTCACGGTTCTGATGGCACCGAAGCGTGACTAATGCGCAAATCACACACGCGCCATGTTTATCATGCAATCAGTTCCGCTGTTTTGATGTGTAAAACTGATTAAAAGTGACCTAAAACACAATGTTTTTTAAGAATATATCAACTTTTTTTGTAAGGAACGCATTCAGGTACACAAATGCCGGAAAAACCGTCGGCATAAAGCCCTAATAATTTAGGCCAGTTAAGTAAACGATTACTTTGATATCTCTATTATTTCCCAAGTTATTCCACTTTTTGATCTCAGAAAATTAGCACAGTTGTCTATTGAATTTGGTTCCATTTCTTGTGACCCGGAATGCTGAGGACTATTTTATTGATATGAAAATAGCAATAATTTTTAATGTATTGAACATATTGATGTGAAATAAAAAGTATGTGACCCAAAAATGAATGTTAATAATATTTGACATGACCTAATTAGTTGACCTACATTTAACCTATTTACATGGCATAATAGCATTATTTGGTTGTAATTAATTAGTAAATGAGCTTTCTAAACCTTTAGGGAATGGAAATTGTCAATGTATCGACTTCAGTGTTATGTGACTTGGTAAATCCATATTTTGATGATCTAATTAATTGACTTACATTTCGAATACATTTTTTATTTCAGGTAAAAACACCCATATATAATTGGTACATACAGATAGGTATAAAAATGCATAGCTTTTGAAAACAAATAAGTTTGAAATATAAATAGATAAAGAAAATGAAATAAGTTTATAAGTTAAAAAAGTTAATAAATAAATAGGTTATAAAAAATATGCAAAATAATTAAATAAATATGCAAAAAGGATATAAAGTCACCATCTTAATATATACAGTGATTCAGCTCAGCTAGTCCACATGGGCCCATTAACAACATCTGTACAATTGTACATGCATTTTATCATGTCATTGTCAATGTTAAGAATACGTTTATTAAAAGCATAAAAATTGTTGCAAAATAGTGTGTCGAATGTGTCAATAGCATTACTGACAAACATGTTGCTCACACCGTCCCATCGGTGTTATCCTAAGATCCGTCTATGCATATTGTTGTAGGCAACTTTAAGTTTCAAATAGGTGCCCTTGTTAAAATTTACCCAGAGTTGGGAACAATTAATTGTACAACAATACGCATGAAACAGATGTAGTTTAACACCAATGGAACAGTAGTGGCATTTTTGGAAAATGCTGTTAGACCTGGCTTAAAAGCTGCGCAGGTGTCTTAACATACCTTCATTATCCTTCAAGGCATTGCAGATCACTACCTCTAAATATTTTGTCTTTTCAACAAATACAAGTTTGTTATTGTTCATATAAATATCTGGACATTTCAGATGAAAGCCACGTGGTTTGATAACCATATATATCAACTTTATGGGATTATATTTAAACCAAACTTTGCAAAAAAATTCAGCGAAGCCTGAAGACCACTGAGACTAGGCGCAATAACACATAAATCATCTGCATAAAACATATTGGTTAATACAGCAGTTGTGTATGTGATAAAAAGTACCTGCATTATTTAACATAGTGCTTAAATTATCAACGTGTACAGTAAATAAGTAGGGAGATAAAATCCCACCTTGTCGAACACCGTTTGATATATTAAAGAACTCAGAGGTCTTGGAACCCCATGTAATACAAAACCTTTGGGTTCTGTACCAGTATAACAAGATTCATATGAGTAGGACAGGCACACCTCGATTAAGCAATTTTCTAAAGAGTGTCCAGTGGTTAACTCTGTCAAATGCTTTAGATGCATCTAAAAAGCATGTATGCACAAGACTGTTGTAGCTTCTATAATACTGAATAACAATTTTTAACGCATATATACAATGATCAGCCGAATGGCCCTTCTTGAATACAAACTGATTGTCATTTTTGACACAAACCCTTCATTAATCGTAATTTACTGCTGTATTACATTGCGTGCACGTAAGACGCGTTCATACGTAAAATTGCAACGTCGTGGGTGTTGTAGTTTTTCTCAAAAACAATTTTAAACATAATTTCCTAGTTATTAATGAAAACACAAACAAATGCTAGTTCTTTTGTTGAAATTTACAGTTTTCACTGGCGTTTTATGTATTGTTGACGAAACATAATGGCCATTTGTAATATTGACATATTGCCACAATAACCCTTGAATATGTACTTGTACCGTGTTGTCGTCTATGGTATCAGGTTATGCCAGCCATCTAACAAAGACAATTGATTGGCCCGTTATCCTGCGGTTTCACCAGGTCATATATTATTCGTCGGCATTTCTGTTCGTGTCAAAGGCACGATAAACTACGCCAACGCTCACTGAATGCCGATATTTGCTGGTTTAAGTACATGAAACTAATGAAACATGTATAATGAGGCACATTACTGGTGTTTTGTAGATGACGCCTGCCTATGTGTTGGGCCTTTGTGCTTTTGTGCTGGTTTTATTCAATGATCGAACATATGGACGAGGTCCAGGAGTAGATTTTAATAGCAACAGTTTCATGTGGAATTTGGAAGAGATTATGAAACATGCGGGGTACAACGGAATTCAAGTAAAGTATCCAACATTCAATCTATACAGCCTATATTACCATTTTACTGACACTATACACTATCAATAATAACCCTAACTAATGGTTTCTTGTTTGCTACATCATATGCCAAAATTATCTTTTAGTTACTAATATATATATATATATATATATATATATATATATATATATATATATATATATATATATATATATACACACACATACATACATACGAACATATATAATATATATATATGTGTGTATAAATATATGTAAATTATGGCTGGCCTGGATATATAATATTAATATATATATATATATATATATATATATATATATATATATATATATATATATATATATATATATATATATATATATATATATATATATATATATATATATATATATATATATGCAAATTATGGCTGGCCTGGAAGCCGAACTGATCAAAAAGGTTGTGTGGCGAGATTTTGCATTTGGCTAAACATTTCGATGTTGGGTGATTATTAAAATGAAAAATTAAGCAAATACAGATATGAAAAAGACAAATTTCTGACTATGTCCTGACCTTTAATTAGGACATTTTCATTTCATGCTTTATATAAAATACAACAACATGTTAGTTCTAATGAGGCTGTATCTTTCAGTGTATACACATATGTACATTTAATACATTTTGTCTAAATATATGTATGCATGGATGAACAATGTATATTGGCGGAGAAATGTGTAAATCTTGGACATTTCATTACGGTTGACGAAAAATGTGGCGGAGAGATAAAAAGGATGGTATAGATAGCAATGACAACTTTCGGCATTACATCAAAAGTTCTCACTGAACTAAACTTTTTGCTAAAGATAAGATTGACTATGTTTGACTATACCCACATTGACGTATGGTACGAATACATGGACAATTTTTAAAAAAGCTAACACAGACTGGAAAGCACTTAGTGACTGTTATTTGGCTGATAACGCTGTCGCGACATCAAAAACTTGAAACACAGAAAACCGTAAATGTTTCGACACGGTTACCTAGCGCTGTACGTTTTTGAGCATACTCCCTAAAACCAGCGTCAATGACATCTAAAAAGTAAACGTGGGTAATTAGGCTAATGACTACATTATTGCACACAACAGAAAATAATCAAAATAGTTATGCTATTTAATGTACTTTGTGCAATATATGGATTAACAAGCATGGTAACGTAGTAATCGTCTACTATACATACATAGGGCTATCCATAAAATAGGTCACGCTATTTTTGAGAGCTATTTTGTCACGCCTCGTAACACCGGCCTGTGAAACCCCATCAAATACGTTCGTTTTGAGAAAGACCCACACCTGTTAGGCATACATCTATTTTCTCCTAGTTTGCAGAAGACTTTTCGCGCGCGCTATTACATGCCTTACTGATGCATAGTAAAACCCGCATTCCTTTTCCATTCGAATTCAGTTGAAATATACCCCGAAACTAGCATGTAAATTAATGTTATTGGTCTAATGTCGACAGCTAGACAAGCAAGAAAATTAATAACGAACGTAACAATCGCCAAGACACCCCCCCCCACACACACACGCACCCCACGTAACGCATACCCGTACAGCATTCACCCAACTGAGCGTTACGTACTTTATGGATGGCCCCATACATCACACGTATACTGGTCAACGTTTTGAGTTAATCAGACACAATTTTGTCTCGATTGGTTCCAAAGGCCAATTTATGGTATAAGAGTATAACGACTCATGCGTGCAGGTATCGGCTCGCGAAGGGTTTTCATGACCGCACTATAGTACAACGGCCATATGAAGACACCAGTGGTGCAGGCTATATCATCACCATTGCCCATGGTCTGTACAAATCAGTTGTCAGGTAGGTAATTGAAAACGTCTTTATTGTGTCTAGTAGTACTTAAGTGTGTTTTCGTATTTAATAAACATGTATTAAAAAATGTTTATTAATTAATTAATTAATACAATATATATTATAATAATTACACAAGTATTATCTATATGATAATATACCTAATATATATATATATATATATATATATATATATATAATATATATATATATATATATATATATATATATATATATATATATATATATATATATATGACATAGCTGTATATGCATATATTAATATATATATATATATATATATATATATATATATATATATATATATATATGATATAGCATGTATATGCATATATTGTGTGTGTGTGTGTGTGTGTGTGTGTGTGTGTGTGTGTGTGTGTGTGTGTGTGTGTGTGTGTGTGTGTGTGTGTGTGTGTGTGTGTGTGTGTGTGTGTGTGTGTGTGTGTGTGTGTGTGTGTGTGTGTGTGTGTGTGTGTGTGTGTGTGTGTGTGTGTGTGTGTGTGTGTGTGTGTGTGTGTGTGTGTGTGTGTGTGTGTGTGTGTGTGTGTGTGTGTGTGTGTGTGTGTGTGTGTGTGTGTGTGTGTGTGTGTGTGTGTGTGTGTGTGTGTGTGTGTGTGTGTGTGTGTGTGTGTGTGTGTGTGTGTGTGTGTGTGTGTGTGTGTGTGTGTGTGTGTGTGTGTGTGTGTGTGTGTGTGTGTGTGTGTGTGTGTGTGTGTGTGTGTGTGTGTGTGTGTGTGTGTGTGTGTGTGTGTGTGTGTGTGTGTGTGTGTGTGTGTGTGTGTGTGTGTGTGTGTGTGTGTGTGTGTGTGTGTGTGTGTGTGTGTGTGTGTGTGTGTGTGTGTGTGTGTGTGTGTGTGTGTGTGTGTGTGTGTGTGTGTGTGTGTGTGTGTGTGTGTGTGTGTGTGTGTGTGTGTGTGTGTGTGTGTGTGTGTGTGTGTGTGTGTGTGTGTGTGTGTGTGTGTGTGTGTGTGTGTGTGTGTGTGTGTGTGTGTGTGTGTGTGTGTGTGTGTGTGTGTGTGTGTGTGTGTGTGTGTGTGTGTGTGTGTGTGTGTGTGTGTGTGTGTGTGTGTGTGTGTGTGTGTGTGTGTGTGTGTGTGTGTGTGTGTGTGTGTGTGTGTGTGTGTGTGTGTGTGTGTGTGTGTGTGTGTGTGTGTGTGTGTGTGTGTGTGTGTGTGTGTGTGTGTGTGTGTGTGTGTGTGTGTGTGTGTGTGTGTGTGTGTGTGTGTGTGTGTGTGTGTGTGTGTGTGTGTGTGTGTGTGTGTGTGTGTGTGTGTGTGTGTGTGTGAGATAATTTTTATGTACGCCGAAGACGTTTATGCATTTGTTCGAGAATATGGCGTTGCAATGGGAGCCTGTCATTTACTCCGCGAGAAAATTGTATATTATCATAGGAAAATGTCTTGGTAGTCTCACGACTAATGCCGGGGTTATTGGTAATCTATCATTGACATCTCTCATTGGACTTACCACCCTAGTTTAAATGCTAGTTACATATACTATCCGTGATCTTGTTATCGACCTTCCAAATCATATTATCATTGAGCTGTACACTTTACCCTTCAGTACTAACATCGTGAAACACAAAAATACAAAATAGGATATTAACGCTAATGGGGAGATATCGGAATCGACCTGTATTGAAGTAGGCTACAGTGGTTATGTGAAGCTAACAAAACAAGACTAGAGACAGTCTACAAATCAAAAGGTATACACCATCAACGATACAAGTGAAACATTTGAACGCAGCGTGATCCTTGATCTAACTCTACAGTGGTCCACACTTGCACCGTTGATATCATTCACCATATTCAAATGCCAAAATAAATCACAGCTGATTGAAATTACATTTTATTATACGTATGTACATCTTTATAATATACAGAACAAAACTGAAAATTTACTGGTAGATAGTTTGTGTCCTGATTATGCATGCAGCATGAAGGTTAAATTCGATGATGCTGTTACAACTTGATGTAGTTGATATAAATAACAAGTGGACAGCAAAATGTGATCATGAAGTGTTCATGTTCACAAATCCTGGGTTAAAATATTAAGGTGGTGTCCAAAGCACGTTTCACACGTGATAGGTCGCTGACGACGGTGCACAGGGGTTAGAATGGGTCCTGGAGCGAATTCCTGCCGTGAGTAGATGATTTCGGACGTTTGTGCAGTCATCTTTAAGCTCTAAGCGGTTGCCCACTGGTGGAGGTTGCAGTCACAAACCGATCACGCACGCGGCGAAGCCATCATTATATTGACTAGCTGCACCAAGGCATGAATGAATATGTATGTGATAATGTGATGAATCTTGAAATTGTGTCATCGTGACAGTTATTTACGAATTACCAATTTATTGCGTCCGGAGGATGGGTATTTTTGCAACTAATAATAATGGTCATAATATGGATTTACATAGCGGCCAATATTGCTATGGGGCTCTTGACATTACATTATATAACTTGAATATGTACAAAATCAACTGCGTAAAACAGAACAGCTTATTAAAGCACATAATAAATCTTTACAACAAAATACAAAACATTACAACACAACCAAGCTAATCGAGAAAAACAATTATTAAATGGTTTGTAAAGAGGTGATGGTCATTTTATCCCACCCGGCCTCCAGCAACAGAAGTCCCAACCCCCAGCCTAGGGCTCGTTTATACGACGTTATGTTCTCTCCATATCCAGGACGACTCATTGCACAAGGGCTTCGTGACAAAAAAGGAGAACATGGCTGTGAGTAGTATACGGAGGTTTCTCATACCCCCCTTATCGGCGCAATCTAGAGATCAAAGGAAGATCAAAGGAAATGCCTCTAATATCGCCCAGCCGTTGAAGAGTGCGCGCAGCGAATGTAGAGCGCCCCCTGGCGAGCGTAGTTGATCGTAGTGCATGCTGGGTAAGGTAAGCGCCCCCTAGGGACGGGAGGAGGAACGAATATTGACATAGTTACCGGATCGGCGCCTAGCGACTGGAGGAGGAACGAACATGGACCTAGTTACGTTTACGGGAGGGTCGTTAACGTGGTGGTGGTAAGGAGACGAACACGATCGTACGGTGCACACGTATTTTATTGAATACAACAAAGCGGCAGCAGTACAAACGAGGCGATCGCGCGTGATTGGATACAACAAAGCGGCAGCAGGGTGTGATGAATATGAAGGCGACTTGCGAATGGTGACCATCGCGCCAGAGGTCGCGAACTTAGGGGTGTCTCCACCGCGCCAGAGGTTCTAGGGCGAGCTTACGGGTGGAGCGACCACCGCGCCAGAGGCTCAGTACGATGTGCGATAGTATGGTATACCCTTTTTCAGCAGCTTAATCCAATCGAACACGCGACAATCGTTAGCGACCAGATCGGTGCGGAAAGCATTGACGAAAGTGCTCATGGGAGCGCCGTTACAACGAAACAGTATATAAGTGACGCAATATTGTCCGCAAACGTTAGACAGAGGACTCTGAAGTCTCTTGCTATTATGAGTCCACTCGGAACAGTGTATGTTCAAGAAGTTGCGGAACGCCGCGTGACGAGGCGGCAGACCGTACGAACAGAAGTATTCGCCGCGCCCGTCGGAGGACAGGTACAGCGCTATCCAATGTTCGCCGGGTTCGTCGGCGTCGTCGGTGTTGCACACGAAGGCGATCGGCAGAGCGTCAATTGTTGCAGGCAGTCCGTCTTTGGGTACGACGCCGCCAAAGACGGACTTGGTGGTCGGATCCATCGCCAGTAGACGGGCGATCTGCAGGGTGTCCATCTCAGTAGTCGTGGATGACGTTGCGGTTCTTGTCGATCTCCAGCACGGACTCGAATTCGGCGTAGGCGACGACGTTCACGGTGGTCCGAAGCGCTTCGCGGAAATGGAATTCTAAGCGCAGGTTGCCCTTTTGTATCAGATGAAAGCAGGGACCGTCGCACTGGTCGGGGGTAAGGTCGAAACAGAAGAAGGTGTATCCGTCTCGATAGTCGTCGCGAGTCAGACCGTTCCCCTCGTCCTGCCACAGCTTGCCGGTCGAGGTGAACATGCTCGCGTAGCTCCTGGCGAAGAGGTTGTCTGCGAAGTTGGGCTGGAAGGGTTTGGCGGGTATCTGACGACCGTCCACGTACACGGAGACGAAGCTGATGGCGTTGTTCTTGGCGTGAAAGGGGTTTGTGGCGTACGTGCCGTTGTAGGCGTCGTTGTCGATGCAGCACAGTACGAGAAGTTTCGGCAGGGAGCCGAGGAACAGGTTCTCGTGCGTGTGCGACAGAGCGCCCGTGGGAATGGAGTACACCTTGCATTCGACGGGTCGTAACGGATACTTGACCGTGGCCCGCTCGAGAGCCATGATGTGAGCCTTCTGCACGGCCGGAGCGATGGTAGCCTTCTTGACGAACAAGGACGCGTTGACGATGATTATCTTGTACTCGTTCGCTCCACCGGCTATCAGCGCAAACTCGGGCGTGCTGCGCACCAGGCGTAACTTGAGGTTGACACCGTTGATCAGGAATTTATCCTGCAGAAACATATCCACGTGGAGACGACCCATCATGTCGACCACGCGACCGCCGGCTATGTAGTCTCGTCGAGTCACGAACCCGGGGTTAGGATCGGGTCCGGCGGCCAGCTCGGCGGCGTGCATGCGACTAGCCTTGTCCTTGTACCACAGCTGATTCGTCAGCTGCGTCGACTTGGCATCGAATCCGTAACTCATCAGTGTCTCTATGTATGAACGATACGGGTACGAGTTGGAGGACGAAGAGGTCACGAGCGTGTCGTTCATGGAGAGGTCGAGGTGGCTGAACAGCGAATGCAAGAAGTTGTTCACCGGTCCCACGGGCTCGCCCGCATCGATAGGGTTACCGTCGGCGCGCGTCACCTTCACCTGCAGGTGGAGCATCGTGTTGGCGAGATCTATGTAGTCGTCACCCGATCCGGGGATGAAGAATTCTATCGGGCCTCCAGAGTCCAGAGAGGCCATGGGTTGATGTTCCACCACGTGACTGTCGGCGATGCAGTTCTGAGTGGGGGGTACGGTAAAGAGATCCAGCTCGGTCTTGACCCCCTCGCACGACTGTCTATGCACGAACGCCATCGTTGTCGTCGAATATGTCGGCCGTGCGTTTCTTGGACGTCCGTTTCTTGCGACGTCTCGTTACTGCAGTGCCGACCGTCCTTGCACCCGCTCCTCTTATACGTTTACCAGGGGGTCGCGGAATACTGCTCAGCACGGCATCGGTGACGCGGCGTTTGGCAGCCGTTTTTATGTTCTGGCCCGATAAGACGTCGCCAGCTATGCGAACGCCGGTCTTCAACGCTCCCCTACCCAACGCCACGGCACCTCTCTTGATGAGTGGCATGGCGCTGCGCAACAGACCGCCGAACAGACTGCCCAGTCCGTGACCTCGCTGGTATTGCGCACCGGCGAAATAGGGCAGCGCACCGCCAGCCTGACGCGCGTAATAATCGTTGTAATTCATCAGAACAGTCCGGTCTTGCGTCGACGAAAATGAAGCGTCACCGACACTCTACCGTATTCGAATGGCACGCGTCGACCCATGTCGTTCCTTATATCCACCTCGATCGAGCTGAAGCTCGAGCGCATCAGGGGCACGTAGTGCACGTTAGTGAAACTAGCGGTCACCCTGTCACCGTGACGGCCGCTAATCGGAAGGGTACGCAACAGAGGCGCGAGAGTGTCACCCACTATACGAGACTCCACGACGTCCGTGTAGACGTAGAGGGTGTCGAACCCCTGCGTCAGGTCCACCACATCGGGCGCCTCGATGTGGAAGGGGTACGCCGAGTCGGGATGTTGGGAGTCGTCGGGGAGGATGGGATAAGACGTAACCGCCTTCGACGCGCTGGCTACGGGTTCACGGAATCCCAACAGGGACGCGGTCGCGCTGTGGTGCGGTATGGTGAACAGGGTGTTCTCTGTCATGTGTAACGTAATTTTCCGAGTGACGGGACTATAGCTCATGTGAGCCTTTGTCTTCTCCGTCTGCATACTGTACAGTCCCTTGTTGACGTGATACATCAATGATATCGGATCGTCGTAATACCCGCACGGCAACTTCGAACGGTGGGACGAGTCCGTAGCATCGAGCGTGTTGAGGAAGAACCAGACGTCGTTCTCCGTGACGTTGTACCAAGTGTGCGGATACTGGATCTCAGCCAACCCACACTCCCACTCGCCGGTAAGATCGATGCGTTGAGGCAAGGCCGTGACGTAATGGGTCAAGGTGTTGCCGGGGTGCATCTTCATGGAAGCGTTGCTAGGCAGCGTCATGTAGAAATCAGTCGCCATGACGTCTCAACGTGGGATTGGGCAGTAGGTAACCCAAAGAACTACTCAACAGAGCCGTCCACAGATTAGAATCGACGTGACCTTTCGTCAGGTTGTAAATGCTGATCAGAATGACCGTGTACAAGACGACGACCTGACACAGAAACACGATCTCCTCTTTGGGGCACTCGGTACCGAACAGATGCCAGGGAGTGCTGTCTGGCTCGTTCGGTGCAGCGTCAGTACAGTCCTCGTGTTCGTTCACCTCTTTCTCCTCGTCTATGATGGTGGTGGTGCAGGTCGGTTGTGGGGGTGTCGCGTCGTGTGTCATTGCTCGAATGCAGTGGCGGCATGTGCGAGGCTAGTCTTTATAGTTGACGAGTCCCTTGGCATCGATCCAGCTGTTGAAGTGGGAGGAATGACCGAACCATTTCACCAGAGCTTCCTTTCGTCTACCGACCGTACGGCGTTTCAGTACCGCTTCAACACGGTACACCTTATCAAAGGGTACCGTCACCTTCTGCAGCTCCAGTTCGTAGAAGGTACCCTCCAGCACTTCGCCGAGATCGTCCCGCAGCCGATACACGGGTGGATCGGAGGGGTGAACCTCGTGTATCGTGAACAACTCTTCGCTCCAGTTCGTCTCGTAGCCCTTTTCGAACGTGCGTTTGTACTTGCTGACACGCACGCGATCCGACACGTGCAACTTGGGCACGCCCTTACCATCGTGACCGTACAGACGTTGCCACACCTGTTCCTGGTTCTGTGCATTCACCTGTGACGGAGCCATACCGATCATGCGGTGGCGGGTATTGTTATACGATCGCATCAGGTCCGGAAGGATGTCGATGTACCGCCACGTCTGGTGTTTCGTGAAGTAGCGCCACATGCGTCTCTTCAACGTTCCGTTGAACCGTTCCACGACGGCTGCCTTCGTCTCCGCGTTGTGCGTGTAGAAGTAATGTATGTCGTAACGCTTCAATAGCGCCTGAACGGATTTGTTCCGGAATTCCGTGCCTTTATCCGTCTGCAAGGTCTGGGGGCGAACGTCGACGAACGTGGATTGCAGCGCCGCCACCAACGACGCCGCGGACTTGTTCTTCATGGGAACACACCAGGCCACTTTCGAGAAGACGTCGATCATCGTGAGGAGAAAGGCCATGCCGTTGTTGAAGCGTTTGACCTTCGACATGTCCACGAGATCGGCCTGCCACTGCTGATGCATACCACCCACGATGACCTGTCGTCTCTTGAAATGACGTCTCGCTGGTTTGTGTAAGGTGTAGGTGTCCTGTGCCGACAACCATGCCTTGACGGTCTTCTCTGGCAGGCGCGCGACGCGTCGCAAGCCAGCGACGCCTCCATAACTGCCTACCTTCGTGGGATCGAAGTAGACCCCACTCAAGGTGCGGTCTCCCCTCTGTGCCGCCATCAAAAGAGGAGGTCGGACGCGTTGACGGGGTCGGTGACGTTGAGTCCGGAGCACAGATGCTGACGAATGACGAGGAGCACGCCGACGTATAGGAGGACGCACGCTGTGGCACCCACAACGAGAGCGGTGGAACAGCAACGGTCTAGCGGAGTAACCATAGTCGGAATAACACCTGTTGTATAAGAACGTCGGCTGCAACGTCTCCCAGCAAGGTAAGTCCTTCGAACAATAGCGCAGCGACGAGGGAACGGTACGCGTCCTGTGGATCGACGAGCATGACGAACACTGAGCTAGGGACACGCGTCGTACCACCTTATACGGTGTTCCGTCCAGCCAATGACGACGAAGTCTTGCGTGATGTGGGGGGAGGGTGGGTGGGTGGACGAGGAATGGTCCGTTCGTCGAGCGAGGGGGGTTCGAATAACGCCTGTTGCATATAACTCTGGAGTATACCGTGAGCAATCATGTAAAGTCCACTGATAAATATCGCACCGACGATGGAGCGGTACACGTCGTCCTGTGGATCGGGCGACATGACGAACACTGCGCTCCGGACACGCATCGCACCATCCTATAGGTTGTCCCAACCAGCCAATGACGACACCGCCTGGCGTGATTCGGGGGGTGGGGTGGGCATGGTATGTTCCATTCGACGACTCTGACGGACGAGGGGTGACCAACTTAGCGATCGTCGTGCACTACCCGATGCAGCACGCGGAGTAGCACGTGACCGACGAGAGGGAGTGACCGGCGGGTCCGGCCGTATGTAGGCTCTCCTGGAGACGTTACCGACCAACGTCAAGGGTAGGTTGATGGCACGGAGTTGTCGGGCGAATGGCTGCCAACCCGTCGGCGCGGTCTTACTCTTGCTCTTACGCAACAGATCGTTAACGAGATCCACCACGTTACTTCCGCCAACCGGCACGCCCTCGTGTATCAGTTCGCCGCGATCGGTCCACGTGACGTCTCTCTTGAGATGCTCCATCAAACGGCTGGCTTTGGCCTTCATGGTCTTGGGAACGGTGGCCAAGACGGTGGCCTCCAGTCCGCTGATAGGGGCTGGTGCCGTACCCTCCGACCCCGACTCCGACGTCGCCTCCGACTCGTTCACCGTGACCACGCGTAGCGGTTCCTTGACGCGTTTATTGGCCAAGACGTTGTACCGCTGCAACACCTGATTATACAGGGTCACCTTGGTCCCGTCGTCTAGGTCCGTTCTATCTAGGATGGTCTTCATCTCGTCATCGAGGGCTTGCACCTTCCTGCCTAAGGTGTCGGTTGCGGGTGGGGGTGGGGGTGACCGCAGCGCGTCCAACAGTCGCGGGTCCACCAAGGCCATCCTGCGTGCGTGCTCCATTTATCCACCTCGAGTCAGCGCCTGTCGGAGCAAGGGTAGCAAGACCGTACCTGCCAACGGTGCTAGCAAGGCCGATAGGAAACCGCCGCTCTGTCCCTCGCCAACCTGCGGCTGCAGCAAGATGCGTCTTCGTCTGGCAGCGTTCGTTCGTTTATTAGCCAACTCGCGTAATTTCGTCTTGTATTTATTCAATCGTCGCCTCTGTATGGCGGACACTGGAATGTTCTTTGTCAGTATGTTGTAGGCACACTCGGCCAGTGCACACAGCAGATCGGCGTCGGCGTTGGCGATGATGGCCTTTTTAATTTTGTTGTTCTTGACTCTGGCCAGAGCCTGTATGCACACGATGTGTCTCTTCACCAGGGCAGACATGATGCGAATGAAGAGACTATCCCCACGCTCGGTCGTTTTATACCTTCGGCAGGTACACGTACTGAACACGGTCGTCTGGAAATATGGCCGTGCGCAGACGCATGTCCTCGGGCGTGTCCTGTTTGAGATCGATCAATAGATAACCGTACGGCACCGCCGTGGCGTCTTTAAACGCCTCTTGCACGAACTTGCCGAATAATAATAGAATTATGCACCCGGAAACCACGGTTCGATCCACCTCCGCTCCGACGGTCGGTGAGCACCGCCAGGAACGCGTCCTTGTCGATCGTGTTGCACCTTTTGTTCAGTCCTTTGGTGCTGTACTTGTCGGTCGCTCCGAAACAATAGTACGTCTTGCTACACAACCCCACGAACCCGTCGCCGGACCACTCGACCTTGAACAGACCCGGTGTCCTCTTGTCGAACGCTCTTCGCGCCTTACAGCACGCATCGTCTCCGACCCACGGTCGATTGGCGAGACGACAGCGCACGTACTCGTTCCGATGGTCGTCGCAACATTCCGACGGGAGCCATTCGGAGCGGTGTCGGAAGTAATGTTCTCGTAGTTCCGGGGTCACGAGGGCGTCGACGGACTCGTCGGCCAAGGCCAAATAGGCGGAATCGGTATCTGTCTCGCAGTACTGAAACAGAGGGCGCTCCACGTATCTGACGATGAAGTCGTAATAGAACTGCAACATGCGCATCTTGGCGTATTGCAGAACGAAGAATCCCACGTGTATGGGTAGGGTGTACTTGACGACTTTCTTGTTCAACTCTATCTCGTACGCGTCGTCGACGACCATATCGAGTTGTCGGAACCGTTTATCGTTGACCAGGAGCGATGCCGCCTTCTCCGTGCAGTAGCTGACGTCACGATGTCGGTCGACGTTGGTGATGGTCTTTCCGTAGCCCGAGTTCCCCAGCAACTTCATGGTGTCCGCGATGATGGCCTTGTCTCGGTGAACGTCGCCCTCGCGTCGGGCCTTGGACACTGCATCGCCGAACCGCCGGAAACACGGAATGGGATCGTATTCGACGACCTGGTACACGTGCAGCACCTCGAGACCGTGGTCCAGATACCATCGCAGCAGTGGCGTTGCGAGCAGTATCTTATCGCCGCAATAACTACCCACGAGCATGCGTCGCGGAGTCTTCATGATGTCGTGTTCTTCGGCGTATCGGCGCATGAACGGACCGAGATCCTCGCGCATCATACTGATGTTCTTGAACACGGGCTGCATCTCGGCAAAGTGCGCGCGCAATTCTTCCGGTACGCGTATGTCGCACTCGATCATGCCGAACACGGTTCCTGCACGCACTCCGTTCAGGATCTGTTGCGACGTCATGGTCCAGCGCACGTGTCGACGTCGGGGAAATGCAGCATCCAGAAACTCGCGTACGGCCGGGGTTCGTCTCATCTCTTTCCACTCGCATTCCCACAGCTCGACGACCGTGACAAAGTGACGTAGATAGGCGGTGGTCTTTCGGGTCTCGGCGAGCAGTTCCGCCATTGGTTTCCCGTTGACTGCGTTCACCTCGTCACGGTTGCACGCACAACCGTGAAAGTAGCACCCTTGGAATTGATAAGCCGTCTTCGTCTCGCTACACCATCCGTCCACCCGATGTTTGCCTATTCTCTTCTCTCGTCCGTTGATCTGATGTCGTATGGGACGTCCCGTGCGTTCGGATTCCCACGTCAACCATTCCCCGGCCATCTGTCCGTACAGCTGCGCCGATTCGGGGCGGAAGTCCTTCTCTGCTCGTCGTCGCGTGTACCATCCCATGGGCATGTCTTGCATGAGCGACCACAGGTACAGCGCGTTCGCATCGTATCCGACGATCGCTCGGCACGGACGAGCCTCCTCTCCGTACTCGTTCTGACGTAGCGTGGTGACACCTTTCTCGTGATAGCGATGAAACACGATCGACGGCCCGCCTACGATGTTCGCTTTGACGAGGTCGTGCAGGTCTTTGTTCTTCTCGTTGAAGACGGTAAAGT
Source organism: Lamellibrachia satsuma (assembly GCA_033239005.1). Lineage (NCBI taxonomy): Eukaryota > Metazoa > Annelida > Polychaeta > Sabellida > Siboglinidae > Lamellibrachia > Lamellibrachia satsuma. The sequence goes on along the minus strand of BSQZ01000001.1, from coordinate 12,211,511 downwards.
AGGTCTTCTCTGGAAGGTCGTTGAACAGGTACAGCAGGGTCAGACCAGGTACGCTGATGCCTTGCTTGAACATGTCTATTCCCGTTGTCGATAGAACGCGAACTGTCTGTCGATGGCCTGCAGAAAGGGAACCACGTCCCTGTTGTTGTACCAGACGAGAAAGTCGCGCAACGTCTTCATGTCATTGACGCGCCAGGCCTCCTGACAACTGACGTAATCCTCGTCGGAAATACCTTCGTTCTTCAGTCGACTGAAAAAGGCCTCTTTCGGCGGAAGAGCGGTGTCGTCGAGTCTCTCCAGCCGGTCCATGTACTCGTACGGGAAATGACCTTTCGTCACCTCGCATCCGTACGCTTTCAGATACTTGTCGTAGCTGAACCCGGGGGCTATGTAGTTGACCATGTCGAGGAATTGCAGTTGATCCGTCGCAAGACTCATGAAAGTGTTGTTGCGTTTGATGACGAACATTGCCCCGACGCCATCGTCCTCGGATTTCTTGTTGCCTTCTTGCTCCCTCTCGTCCTCGGTCTCGTCTTGCTCCACGGTATTTGAAGTCGCCAGGAAGTACGGTATGAGGAACTGTTTGATGGCATTGAGATCATACTTCCCCGAATTGAACCCGATGACGGGTAACCGACGCATCCATCCATACAGTTGTCCCATCAGCGTTTTGTACGGATTGGTTGCCGGTCGAGCGTCCTTGTCAGTGGCTGAGCGTGCAGCCTCCTCCCGTGCGTCCCAATTCGACATCTCTTCGGCGAGTTGGTCCAACACGTGATCGTATGAGCCTTTGATCTTGTCGTACGCGGCCTCGCTCATCGATTGCAGGATGGTCATCATGGCGCTCACCAACTTGTTGGTGTCTCCGTCCGTGACGATGCATGTCACCTGTTTGTGTCCGGGTACGTTGGATGCCACGCTGACGCTCAGCGGGACGTGACGCGCAACCCAGTGAACCTGGGCACTGTCCTCCGGAAGGTGTTCGGTGTCGAACCAACACTCGAAGTCGAAGGTGGCTCGGTACGGATAGTACTGCAACGCTTCGGCCACTCGGATGTTCTCGTCGGCCAGGCGTTCGAACACCGACGGAGTCGAATGGTACACGCCACCAGGATAGACTCGGCGCACACCCCCGTACACGTGCTCTCGTGGTTGCGCAGATGCCATGCGTCTTTCCACAACGAGTCACCGCACTTCCGACATCTGTACGAGTGACAGTACATGCGTCTATCCTGGATGAGGGAAAAATGCGTCCCGTGAAGATTGAGGTAGAGCGTGTCAGGGTACTTACGTACCGAGCGACGAACGAGTTCTGCAGTTGGCTTTCCATCCTCTCCATCCGGTGGTGGTACTAGACTGTACACGCACACATTCGTTTGGAACGTGGTCTCTACACGATAGAGGTCGTCCATCGTGACCCCGGCAAAAGCTGTCATGGGTACGTCGTCTTGGGCGTAAGTATCGTACAGCGTCTTCACGGCTGGTTCCAATCGACGCGTGTCACATCCTCGATGCAGGGCCAGACATCGGAAGAGACACAGGTTGTCACTGTACCTTTTGCTATACTTGGGGTCCTTTTCCAATCCGATGACGGCTCTGTTCTTCTTGATGTAGGCTGGAAGGTCGGTCATTCCTACACATCCTATCGGGTGGTCGATGATGCGATTGACGTAAAATGTGACATTGGTCACGAGTTCGCACACCCACGCCGAATCCGGTCTTTGATTGATGGCCCATTGCAGGACGTCGGGTTCTCGGATGCGTTCGAGGAACTTGTCAAAGTCCTTGCTGTTGGTGATGAGACTGGGCTCGTCCAGGTAGCGTCCACAGCAGTTGCACGAGGGATGGTAGTACTTGTATTGACCCGTGTTCTTGTTCCTCAGAATGAACCCGTAACTGAGGTTAATCTTGAAAGCGGTGGTCTGTTCCTGGAACACGTTCCTCAACGGCGTCTCTAGAACGGCCGTGTCCAGAGTCGTTAACCTGTACTCGTACCTGGACTGCAGAGGACCTCTCGCCACACGTGTTCGTATGCTCGACCAGTGCGCTCGTACGACCTCTAGCAGTTCCGTCGACAGGTTGTCGGCGAAGGGGAGTCGAGCAGGTGGGTCTATGGGGTCTGCATCGGTAACGAGTGGATGGTGGGGTGTGGTGGGTTCCCTGATTGGTCTCTTTGGCGATGGCAGCTTCGTGACGTCGGCGGCGGTACACCGTGTTCGTGCGTGTCTGGTCAGGTCAGTGCGTCTAGTGAACGTCTGTCCACATTTCGCACATGTGTACACTGTGGTCTGTTTTCTATTACTGCTACTGCTACTGCTACTGCTAAGACGACATACGGACCTCACGTGTTGTTGCAGATCGTCCCATCTCTCAAACGTCGCATCGCATTTACACGAATATTTCGTTCGCTTTGCCTGTTCGCTAGGTGGCACCTCTATTGGTTGCGCCACCGAATACGTGTGTTCGCTCACTGCCGGTGTCGCATGACTCGCTAGGTGTCGTTTTAGCGCTGCATACGTGTCGAGCACCAGTCCGCAGTGCCGACATTGGTGACGTTTCATGCTGCTCTACGTGTCTACAACTGAGACAGAGAGTGGTCTTAGTACAGCTATATAGTACGTGTGGTGGTGGTGGTGGTGGTGGTGGTGGTGGTGGTGGTGGTGGTGAAGGGTGTGTGACCTAAGGTGATCATGTGGTATTGGCTACTGTGTGTCCGATATCGATGGCTACGGGTTCTCTTTCACCTATGTATACCATGGCAACACCACTGACAACACGTTTCAATCATTGTATGACTTTTATTGAGTATATACTGCCATAGACATAGACATAGACATATCATCATACACATATACATATACACGGTTAGACTTATATAATTACTATGATGTTGATGACTGTACGGTTTGTGGGAGTGTTCCATCCTCGACAGGGACCCTAGCTTACGTTCGATTATCGAAACGCCAGTGGCTAGTAACATGATTTATTAACTTGTGGGCTTTTACGCCGCGACAGAGGTTACGTGCAATGATGGTGATGGTGTACTATATAAGTCGGTATGTATATATATATATATATATATATATATGTATAGAACTATTACTCTATGTCATACCACTACAATATGACAGTGACTAAATACAATACAAGAGAGAGCTACCGTTGCAAACGGTGCTTCTTAATATGACTACGTTTCTACCATACAATGAACTACATACAATAAAAGAGAGAGAGAGAGCTACTACAGTTCAAGCCGTTACACTAATTAAATGCCGGCGTTTCTACCATGAAATCAATAATTATTTGTAACAGTCTATGTATTCCACGTGTCCTCTCGGCTCGTGCTAGTACGGGTGTCTCCTCATTCACCTCCTCCTCCTTCACCTCCTCCTCCTACATAAAGAAATACACCTATTGTTCATCGTGCGTCGATATGATATATTCTATTAGTAGCACTATTAATTGACGACTTGCACGCCTACGTGCTTCAATCGGTCGCACAGGCACGTCATCATCATCATCATCCTACAGAACAAATTAAAAGATATACTAACATTTCACTCCATATTACTTAATACTACCTACTAATAATAATATTCTCTTGACGACATCATATACGGACCGTTCAGTATTACAGTTCGATTTCGAATGCTGGCTGGGAGTACGGGTGCCTCATCGTCTTTCTACATAACAACAACACAACTATTACTACTACTACTACTACTACTACTACTACTACTACTACTACTACTACTACTACTACCTAACTAACTGCCGACTATCGACTACCGACTACGGTTCATCGAGTCGTCCGACGGCACATCGCACATAATCCATAAGCATATTCTGGTACGATGCCGCCAATATGCTAAAGGCTACGTCGCGGCTCACGTCCAAGGTCGTGGCTTCTATAGTGGATGGGGCGGATGTCCTCCACTTACGCGCAATTAAAGATACGATATTGTTCTGAATTTGGATGTGATGCGAACACACCTGTCGCGCGTCATCGTCATTGGCGATCAACGTCGACGGCGCATCATCAGCGGTCGACGTCGACGGCTCATCATCATCGGCGGTCGACGTCGACGGCTTCGGTGCAGTTATCACCCGTTGGTCCGGAATGTGTGTGCACCTCCCGTCTGGCGTCATGACGATGGTTGAGGTCGGCAGTACGTAGAGTGTACGTGGTGGAGATGTTGTTGGTTGTTGTTGTTGTTGTTGTTGTTGTTGTTGTTGTTGTCGGTGGTGGAGATGGTGGTGGTGACGCGGGACTGACCGCGACGTCCTTGTCGTCATCCTCATCTGTTGTCGGTGGCAGATATGATGGTGACACGGGACTGAATTCGAAGTCCTTGTCATCGTCTTTCTCGGGTGCTGGGGATGAGGCGATAGCATCCTCATCAACATCAGCATAGGAGTAATCGGAAGGGGTCTTGATGCTCCACCTATCGTACGGTTCATCCGATTCTTCTTCCTCCTTCTCAGTGTCCGACAGATTCTCAACAGGACCCCACGGTAACTGCTGCGCCGCCGCCACCCCTCTCTGGTGTTGTCATCTGTTGTCGTCTCAGCCTCATCCTCAGACTCGGTCTCCGACGGGGACCCCCATGGTATTTCTTGCGTCTCTGGGTAGTCGTCTGCTATCTTCTGTCGTTTCCCCGATGGCATCACCTCGTCCTCGTCATCGGCGTCATACAGCTCGTCCAGCTGGCGCTTGTATGACTTCTCCAGCTGCGTTAGAACCGTCTGTTGAATAGAGAGAATCGGTTACATTCGACATATTGTCATCCACGTCGCCCTGTATATCGTTGTAATGGGCGTACATACTCTTTCTAACCAAATCTGTCACTTGCTGACGCCATTTCATGTTCCCACACGTTGCGATGACATCTATCGATAGCCACCGCAACACGTGCATGACCATACTGACCGATGGTACGTACCGTTCCGTATCATCATCATTTAAATTCATTATGCGTTGCACCTCGTCACAGGCAAATTGCACGCTAGCGACCTCTAGTGCCTTATAGAAGGTATTTTCGTTCGTCATGGCTTCGGATCGATCCCGTAGCCTATCTAAACCACTCACCGTAGCCTCCATATCATCGCTACTGCTTATGGATATGACGTCATGCTGTGACGCACCATCGTCCGAGTCATCTGATATTCTAATTAATGATGGCGGCGAACAGCTGTCCGCAGAGGGGGAGAATAGTATCTCCGAGCTATTAGCATGTAACCATTCCATTACCTTAGAGCGTCCATCGCTGACGTCACTGCTTCCGGTCGCAACTGCAGTAGCTGTTGCTGCAGCAGCGATGGGAGCCTGTCAACAGATGATTTCACACTGTGACTATTTCCATGTCTGACACCGTGTAGTTTACATACTGCCCCGCCTCGCGTTTCCTAACGGTCACCATGACTTGGGCCCCCCGCAACAAGTCCAGTGATGCATACCGCTCGGCGTCTGACTTCATACTTATGTACTCATTAGCGCTAAATCCCAACACCTGGACTGCCTTGGCATTAAATATGGTTGCCCACACTTCACTACCGATGGCGTCCTGTAGGAGGACACGCATAGCGAACTGATACACTACACCACGCTGCCATCGATGCACCGGACACACATACCCGTTGTTTTCGGGACTCACACGTTTGTTGCACTGCTGACATGATGGATACACTATATATTTATCTTGAACAGCACATTGTACTATGGTTAACGGTCGTCTAAATATATACGTCCCGTTACCTACCTCTCTCTCCAGTTGGCTGACTGTCAACATCATATTGGCGTCTTGGGCGGCCATTTCTCTCTCTGCGTGCTGCTGCTAGTGGTCTTGAAGTCGTCTGTGAATCGAAGTGCGGTTGTGTGTCTCGTTCACTCTGAGCCCGGTTTATATACACCTCCAACTGCCTATGGCGCGATTTCTTATCACAACCCTTGGTCGTGCGCGCGTGATGCCAGATGTCTGGCATCTATATCTCGCTGTACTCTGTTCACCGGTCTTGTGACCGGCTGCTGATGTAATCGAATGAACTCGCGTACTCTCTCGAGTATATGTCCTAGCATGTTCTGACCGGCTTGACCGCTGTATGTTAGCGCCCCCCAGTATCCTTCACGACTCTTGACCCATTCCTGCAACTGGGAATACCCAGTGTCTAGGAGTCGTTTACGTAGGGTTGGGTCGCGATATTTAACAGCAACTAACGCATACATTAGTGAATATCGTTGATGGTTCCACGATGCTCGTAACTGTTCTTTTTCTCGTATGCTCTTGCTGAGGTGTTTCGCCTGTAGACCAGTGCGCGTGGACAGCATTTTTTCTGCGGTTTGCAGGTCACCGTGATGCATGCATTTCCGCCATTGGTAAGCGCTTTCGACACTCGTAAATTCTTTATTCCACACACGTATCCTGCACACGTAGAAGTTTGACAGGAAATGGCGCCCGCCTCTGAAGCGTATATCACGCTTCATGGTGACTTTATAACGTTAACTTGTACAGTTACTGTCTTAAATACACGCCGTTCTAGCGCTCTCGAGTACTAGTCACCCCCACTTTTTCCTTGCGTGATGGATGCCCGGTGTCGGTAGGCTGACAGTTGCCGGCCGCTTATCTGTTTTCTAATCAGTGTCGTATTGTTCCTCGGGTTGCGTCAGCTGTCTGGTTTTATTTCTGACATGGTATATATAGACGCTGCGTTCGTCGTGTCGTCATTTCATTACAACCGCCATTGCCTTCAACCATGCCTGTCATTCCGATACCGGTACGCGACTTTGTCGATTTTTTGGCTATTCTCACCTTGATGGGAGACACGTTGATGCCGCTAGTGATTCGTCTGTGAGTATTTCTTTTATTTCTTTTATTTCTTTATTTATTACTATTATACTTTCATAGCTCTACATAACTCTACATAGTTTATTAACTGCTTTTCACTGTACATACTGTTCTATCGTTCCTGTGTATACATGTCTCGCCGTGTTCGTCGGGTCCAAGTTCCATATGTAGCGGCTTGCCAGCCGATCGGTTTCGTATTACATATCTCTCGTTGCTTGGTTACGTCTGTTATATATAGATGTCTATGCATGTTCTCACTCTGGTTGTGTTCTTTACTTACAGAATACCTCGCTTTCACTGGCCAGGTGTCATGGCCCAGCTAATCGTGTCGACCGCACACCGACGGGCCTGTCAGGCCACAGCACTATTTCGCGACGCTCTGTCCGACGCCGATCTGCTCGCAGCATTCGGTCAGCATGCCGCTCGTTGGCGCCATGTCATGTCTGACATCGAATTCTACTACGGCCCTGGCTTTCGTACCCATTCTACCGTCCCTGAGTCGTGGGACGACGACGACGACGACGACGACACCGACGACGCCGATGATATCGCCGCCGCCGCCACCGCCGACACCCACGAGGACTCGGACGATTTTCGACTCGCCTTCCGTGCCCACATGCTACAGTGGGAGTGTGTTATGCACCAATTAATGCTGTTACACGCCCCGTCACCCATCCCTATATTCCATCGCCTGCACAGAGGTCCCGTCCATCTTCCTTCACTGTTCCGGCGACGACGATCGGTCTCCCTCCGCATTGCATTGATGCGTCGAATGACTGCTCGTTCCGTTCGGCGATCGCTCTTGTCGGCTTTCAACTCTCAACCCGAATGAACACTTATACAAACGTTCATTTTTATTTGTTTCATGTATTACTATTGTACTTGTGTTTATTTCATGTATTAAAGTTTGCACCTTATTCCCGTCTTGTATTGCGTTTTGTTGTTGGCATATTATGCTACATTTTATTTAATACCATATTATATTATATTATATATAGTCCTTTTTCGTCCTGCTACATTTTATTTAACCAACGGTCCGATTTCCGTCGTCCAGCGGTTATTTTATAGCCATACATGTCGGCTAATTAATAACCATTACATATTCCCCTTATGTTTATCGGTTTTACTTTTATTACGTCTTTTGTTCACTCCATATAACCCGCTATAACACACATCAATAGCCGTCTCTGCCACATTGTTGCTGTTTATCGCCGATTAGCTCGGCTCCCTTGCTACATTGTACCGATTAGCGTCCTTTGATCTCGCGCTACGGCTCACAGCTGGATAAACGCCTCGGCTCACACTTAACTCCAGTCGTTCGGACGTCCGGTCGCCGTCAGCTGACCACTCGGACTGGTCACTCCGTCGGGTCAGGGTCACACGGTCACGTGTTTACGTGGGTGGGTGGGTCGGTGGTGGGGTGGGTGGGTGCTATTACGTGTTTTTCAATTTTCACTTTTCACTTTTCAATATTCATTATTCAATATTCGTTCCTCCTCCCGTCCCTAGGGGGCGCTTACCTTACCCAGCATGCACTACGATCAACTACGCTCGCCAGGGGGCGCTCTACATTCGCTGCGCGCACTCTTCAACGGCTGGGCGATATTAGAGGCATTTCCTTTGATCTTCCTTTGATCTCTAGATTGCGCCGATAAGGGGGGTATGAGAAACCTCCGTATACTACTGCTGTGCATGATCATAATAGACACTACCCAGTGACTGAATTGCCCCCTAAAATTACCAAAAGTTGCGTGACATATCCAGGGTCATTGCACTCATTTACGGGATCGGTAGGCAAACCACCTCTTCGTAGGAAACAGTTTTGATTTTCAGTTGATAGTTTTGTAACGATGACTCCATTTACATATACTGTTCATAGGCATACCTCCGCTAGTGTATGATTTGATGAATGTTCATTGAAGTAACGATTTTTTTTCTAATCACCACTGATGCACGGTTGAATCGGTACCCCCCCCAGTCGTCCACCACACAGTGAACAATGTACCTGGTCAGGCACCATCATATATCGTTGTTGAAGAGCCAAAATCATGGTCCATTTTGACTTGCACCATGTGGTCGGTTGCATATGAGTCTATTAAACTAACTTCTAACATACGAAAATAGACTTTCATTGTTTTGATTTTTCAACAACATAAATGTCGAGTAATCAAGATAATAAGTCCAACGTGTATTAGTTACAGACACATATCCAATAAACACATATCCAACCGACCACATGGTGCAGATCAAAATGGACTTCTGTAGTTTTGCACGTTAGACAGCGATATACAGCACAACTGTTACTAACAATTGCATTCTTAATTAAGTATTTAAACTTTTATTGATGCAGTTATTAATATTAATAATGTACACAATCAAAACAGTGTACGTTTTTGACGTAATTGTGGAATCGATTTTATGCAAAATTCTGATGATGCCAGAATAGACATATACAGGGCCCCAGAATAACAATTCACTTAAACTAATGTTGGCACCTTCAATAGTTATCGCTTAATGAACATGTATTGCCCTACGCTATCCACTGTAACTACCCCTGATTCTATTTCCAGAGAACTGCTTTGCGTAAATAGATTTGATATGAAATTTGAATTGATTTGAATATTTACATACATATCCATTAGTAACGTGGAACAAAATAGAATTACCAAACACGTCATATTTATTTGTTACAGTCGTTGCCATGGAAGGCAAGATCCCGATTGATAACACGATATTTCATACCATACCGTTCGCAGAAACAGCATAACATGAATCGGCTCTCAAGCGATTCGCAACTTTCACCCGATTCGCAACTTTCACCCGATTCGCAGGCTCGCCTCTTGGATCGTCGTAGTTCCCCGAGACGAGACTACCTCCGCTACTCAAATACGCCCCATCAGCTCGTCAGCGTCGCTGATGCACGGCGACTCTATCGTATTGAACAGCAACGCAAAATACAATCGGAGAGCACCGATTGAATCGTCTTGTCCGCCGCCATAAGATGCACCCATTCTAGTAACGCAAAACTCGCACGTGTATAACAGTTTCTTGTACTTTTTACACGTACCTATATTCTTGCCTTTGTTTGGTGTAATAAAACTGGTCAAAAAGTTGATGTCATCTCAGAATTTACTAAAATGTTATTCAGTGATTAAGTGGCTATACTTGAGCACTTCTGCGGGAAAAATCAAATTGTATTTGTAATGCCTTCAATGAGAACAAAGGTAAGCCACCAATATAGCACACGTTTTCTTAACCTGTTTTTCAAGTTTACCGGCGACATATCTGCCAACATATGCTCAATCGCGTTCGAAGTTATTCAAACGTGAGATCAGCAGATGTTTGCATATCGGTCCTCCCAAATAAGAATCGGACATTCTCTGTAATTAGGAACACAACTAATTTATTTCAAATAACTTATATTCAATGATACAGGTAGCGTAACTTAATAATTGTACGTGATTTTGTTTGTTGTACGTAGCATGCACACGCACGCACGCACGCACGCACGCACGCACGCACGCACGCACGCACGCACGCACGCACGCACGCACGCACGCACGCACGCACGCACGCACGCACGCACGCACGCACGCACGCACGCACGCACGCACGCACGCACGCACACACACACACACACACACACACACACACACACACACACACACACACACACATCAACTAGAAATATAAGGGAAGCATCGCTAACAACAACTGAACATGCGCAGAACTCAAAGCAAACCTGATTAAAAACGGATTAGTGTTAACTGTTATCATTGTCCATACACACGTGCATTATAAGTCCCGCCTGAAGTCGGTGCTAGGGTTTCCAGTCACCAGTGATCTCATGCTACCGAACTAACAAATGATTAGAGTTAGTCTTGATAACCTCTATAGTAGTTCTACCGGCGTTCATTGGTTTTGCGGATTCGCTGTTTGTCTTCCGAAATGCGCTTATCGTAACGTCCTGCCTGGAAACGTCGCGCAGCAAGGGTTGGATACATTGGAATGCGCTGCGGAACTTCGCTCGTGATGGGTGGTAAGTTGACAGATTGGCGTTTTTCGTGGGATTGCCGCGCCGATGCGTGTGAACGTCGGAGCGATTCGAGATCAATGCTTGCTACTTCGGGCTGCGGTTGTCGTGGGTCTAAGCTTAGGTTCGATGTGTGGGTGCTTTCCTGTGTCGACGGCTGCCTATTTGGTACTTCATCTGTGGTTCTGCGGCGCTTTCTGCGGTGGCGTTTGTGGAATGTGCGTTGGTGGATCTTGTTGACCAATTCTCCGATGCCCTCATCATGGAGCACCATTGAGTGGACACGAGCCGCGACGTCGTACTTGTAGACAATGACCAGTATTACCAGGAGTATCAGTATCCAGAACAACGCGTACCACATCGGGTTGAAAACGGCCACCGGGTAGTCAGCGAAGTCGTCTGTTGAAACAGACCGCGTACCATACGTTTACAATAAACTGCATGTTTGTTAAATGCTCCTGGGTAAACAAATAAAGAGGCGTGAGCACCGCATACATTGTTCAAACGTTATAAATTTCAACAATTGTAAGCACGACAGAATGTCAGAATATTAATATATAAAGACACCCAATCATTAATTTAAATATACAGGTACCAGTATTTGACGCGCTTTTAAGCGTAACTTTTGAAATGCTGACGAGGTTAGTTTTTGTGTGGTGTAGCCTACACACCGGGTGTAAGATATAACAAGAATGAACGAGATTGCCATCCAATGCAAATGCCCAGATGGCACATGGACAAGGAAGCCATTGGCTTATCGAGAGTCTATAGGTAACCCACTCTCCTGAGATATGTGTCAACCTTGTTTTAAAACATATTCACACTGGTAGCAGTTACACAATCTGCAGATAATGTGTTCCATTCATTGATTGTCCTCTATGAGAACGAACATTTCATTATATCCAATCTACACTGATCCTTTACTAATGTTACCTCATCTACTCTAGTTCCACTATTTTTCTTGAGTGAGAACAAATATTTCTATAAATATTTTCATACCCATTCAATATCTTAAACACTTCAATTTGATCACCTTAACTTCCTTGTCTCTATGGTTGTTAAAACACATTCTTATAGACGTTCTTCATAATTCTCAGTTCTGGAATCATTAATTGCTCTCCGCTGTATTGTTCAAGCGTATATATATATATATATCCTTCTTACGATATGGACTCGAAGCTTGTATGCAGCATTCTAAATGAGGCCCAACTATTGCTTTATACAGAGGTATAATTAGCTTTTTCCCTTGTACGTTATATTTCTCCTAACCAACCTAAGAATTTGATTATTCTTTGAAGCTGCAATACTGCACTGCACTGAAACTTTCATATCAGCACTTATTGTTACTCCTAAGTCCTTTTCTTTTACGGTAGTTCCTATAACAGTATATCCCATGTTATAGCCTACATCCAAGTTCCCGTGTCCTATATGCAGGCATTTACATTTGAATAATAGCTGTAATTTACAGTACATTTAACTACTTTGTCTGGATCGTTTTGTAAATGCTGTTTATCACCAACATCATTAACATTTAAAAATAATGTTGTGTCATCTGAACATTTTAGTACGTTGCTTGTTATGTTATCGTCCAACTCATTGATCTGTATTAAGAATGTGTAAGAATATATTAAGGGTGTAGTGGAAAGTACAACTTCTGGTCGTGTATATCGTAGAATCATGCTGTTTGGTATAAACCATATGTGTTCTAACATCTTCAACCCCCAAACATGTTTTATCGAAGCACAATTATTAAAAAAATTTGACGATTCGAGTCGAATCGCGTGTTTACATTAAGAACAATTATTATAAAGCGGATCCGGACGGTCCGGGATAGCCATGTTGTTTTTATTTCAGTTATTTATTACTCCCTATTGTGACTATAGTATAGAAATATACTTGTTTGGTTGCTTGTATTTTTGCAATGGTTGTAGCTACACGACATATCATTTGTAAGGGGTGTGAGGTATTGTAGAGTTGACATAGAATGGTGCGATATAGTGGTTGGACATCCTCTGTAATAATTGGCAATGGGCTAATAATTAAAATATAAAAATTAGAAAAGTGAACGCTTTACTTTTTCACTAAAAATAACCCACATTTCACGACGTTACTAAATTGGTTGGATGCGAGCAGTCTGGCTCAAGGTCTTTTTACTGAAGTGCCTTCCCAAAGGAATATGCGATCAGGTGAACAAAATACGACAGCGTGACTAACTTTCGTAAGGGCCGGGGTGGCCAACCATGCCGAAGTAGCAGTTGCTAACTTTGTCGCAGAAGGCCTTGTTGCTGTCCTCGCCATTCTCATCGACCGAGCACCATCGGCACCCTGCCCTTCCGTGACATAGGCTACAACAAATTGTCGACAGACATAAACATGATAAAGGGTCCATCCTTAATTCAATTGTTTCGTTTGTCTTTCAATCGTATATAGTACCGACTACGGCATACGAGCTCAGTTGTGCAAATTTAGCTTGTGTATTATTTTAAATTTTGGTGGAAGATTATATTATTTTTTACCTGATCCATTCAAAATTCACCGTCAAAATGGCAATGGTGGGCTGGCAGTGTCTACACGAAAGCTGTTTTTAAGTCGGTCGTATTGGAATTATTGAAATGGTGCAGTGTGTCCGACAATACTGTTTTTACTGTCAACGATGCCGCCCAAATTAAAAACGTGTCGGCACTCGGGCCAACACGTTGTTCCATACATGTCAACTCTCCGTAATTCGTACGGAGCATCCGTCATGTTGACATAGCCAAATAATCTCCGTCCCGGAGATTGAAATCTCAGTCATCATGTTCAATGGACAAAACAATGTGAAGACACGAATAACGATTTTTTTCGAGACGCAACTATTCAGATTACGTACTCTCAACGTTTCGGCTGCCATCGGCAGCCTTCATCAGTAATTCTGGGACAACTAGTTCTTTTTCAGGTGGCCAGTTGGCTTGGCAAGAAGGCCGTGACACACGCGGCTAAGTCGAGAAAATCGTTACTCATATATAATATTATCTACCAACTTGCTGAAAATGTACACGAATGTACATTTTCAGTGTACTATTCATGAATCGTGCTGATTATCCGTAAGGCGGATGAGTCCATCTGAAGGATTAAGAGTAGAGAGGTAGCTAAAAATAGACCTTTGGGGAAATCCGGGCGATACTGTCTATCGCTCGCTGTACATCAGCGCCCCTGGCGGCTTTAGGACTACAACAGCGCTCCCTAGCGACGAAAAGACTGGTTTAAGGATGGTCAAGGATTCCTCTGATAAAGGTCATATGTGGTGAGGGTGGACATCTTGTCATCGTTGGAGGAGCCAACTAGGGCTAGTTAGTACTAAGAAAAAAATGCGCATGTAATTGGTGTATTCAAATCTTTTATATATTAACAGTGTACAAACATGTAATAAATGACGAATAATAAAAGTACAAGAGTATATTTTAATCATACAAGTACACGTATAATACTAATAAAGTTCATATCTAAATACTATTCTAGTAACGTACATAATACAAATAAACTTTAGTAACGTGTAGTACTAAAAAAGACATACGTAAGTGAGTGGTGCATTCATTTCTTTATTATAGTGTGCTATTATATGATAAACTATGTATTTTAAAAGTTATCTAAAAGGTTAAATGTCATAATTATTATATTAACAGTGTGCTATCATATGATAAACTATGTATTTTAAAAGTTATCTAAATATTATATATCATAAAGTATTATAGTTATGATGTCGGTAATTTTAAAACATTAAAAGTCACACAAGTAAATCAGTCATGATACTAAGTGCTATTTTTCTTTCTTTTTTCAAGTAAATTTCGTATCTACGTGGCCATGTCAAAGTCGCAGCACTCGTCATGGATATGAAGCGGTGTGTGTGATGCGCGCGTCGGTATGGTCAGTGGTGGCAGCGACCTTCCTCGTCTATCCAGCAACGCAGTCAGACGGCGGCGGTGTGCACCGGAAACTGGGAGGACGAAGCAGGTCAATTCCGCCTTTACCCGCTGCCATTCTTTATGATGGTTCAGGAAAGCAGCCGCAGTGTTGCAGTCCAGTCCTCTATTGTCGTCGGACGCATACCTGACATCGTCCATCCGAATGAAGTGGTCACTTACTCAATTCTTCCATCACTGAACCGAATGACTAGTCGTAGCCTAGCAACGAGAGAACGACTTTACGAGAATTTGGATCCTGCTACCGCAGAACACAGCCGTCTGTTTTTTTACAAATAGCCGGAGCTCAACGTCGTGCGTAAATAGAGCACACAATCTAATTTAGTGACCCAAACATCCCCGGCTTGCAAGCGAGCGGTGGAATTTTTCTAAGTAAAATCACTAACATCAAGCAACGATATGCATGAAAATAGTGGATATTATTCAAAGCAAAACTAAATATGAAGTTATTCAAAAGGAGTATTGTATTTAATATATACGATATATAGTGTATTGCTAACAGTGGCAACGCTGTGCATTAAAGTGAAACTATGCTAGATATTTGCATTGTAAAAGTAGTTACCATTCAATGAAACTATTATGATATTTATGGTATCATATACTTACAAACGATCCATCATAACAAAGAGTATGGTCCCCATGTCTTTGTAAATGACCAGCAAATAGGTGAACAGAGCCACGTACAACGTCGGAGCGGCAGCGGCAGCGGCAGCGGCAGCGGCAGCGGCAGCGGCAGCGGCAGCGGCAGCGGCAGCGGCAGCGGCAGCGGCAGCAGCAGCAGCAGTCAGATTGATGCGAGATTATCAATGGAAGCAGTTATACAAATTTCGAGAACGGGCCTATTATGTATTCTTATATAACATTCGACAAATAATGTATATTGTCGACGTAAGCATACGGAACAAAGACATACTTGTCATTATGTTTTGGAAAGAATGCAGAATGTCGACGTAAGCCAAACGTAACAATGGCACTTCCGTCATAATTAAAATGAAAGCGATAAACGAGTCAGACAACCGTCGCTGGAAACAAAAAGACATTTTTCATCCGGAGAAAAGCTGAGGTCGGTACGTATTCAGCGAGTGTTGCATAAAGCCTTACACAACAGAGTACATGGACACTTTCACATCATAAAGTCAGAATGAATCGTCCTATACATTTCAGAGGAGCAGGTAATTTCCTCTCGAATTTCTATGTATGCAGGATCGAAGCGTGGGGTCACGTATTTAGAAATGTTGAATCTGGTTACCATTGGCGAAAATGCGTGTTCCATGGCGATTTGGAGACAGCAAACAAGATGGTAGCAACTACAGGCCAAATACCTGAGCAACACGATCAGGGAGAATGTACATTTATAGTAAGAATGGAAAAAACAAAGACGTTTTGTTATGTATGCACTTGTGAGTATTAAATTCCGTGATGTAGCTCTACGCAAGCGTCTGTTAGACACACAACAAGCTCCATTAACGGAATGTGTAAGAAGTCGTGAGGGTTATTGGGGTCTGCAAATTAGTGGACTGCCATGACAAAATATGATTGGTCAAATTCTCACACAACTGTGACATTTCAGTCGAAAACAGAGAAACACGAAACCTGCCCGGACAAGTACCGCGAGATAATTAGATTAACGATCAAAGGGCGGCGTGACATAACAGTCTAACACATTCCACACGTGCCAAGACAGGCTCTGCGCTAAAACTGTCCGCCACGGCGAGATGACGAGTGGCGGGATTAGCACTTGTAGGCCTTTATAAACCCACCATCCAGCGCACAATGGCATAACCACTCTGATCCGATCGACTACACTCTTCACTCTATGTACGACACTCACTCGCATCGTGCTACGCAGCAGTTCGTTAATACACAGCCGACGATGAACTTGTCGCGTCTGCAAAGCGGGGTGGGTACCAGCACGTCTGTTTTAAAATACCGCTAACCATTGTGAATTGCACAACGCAAGTTAAATACATAGTGAGTGTATGCATCGTGTCGTCATTGTCTGAAAGGTTTTCTATTAGACAGAAATGGGTATTCTTGTTCCATCCACCAGTGGTATGTTCCCACGAATAGGTTCGCCTTGCCCATTCCACTGTCCGATTGGGAGGGGGCTGAGGTGTGGACGTGTTTTTTCGATGAGCTAACGACAAAAGTGCTGGGATTCGATGCCAATACCTACACCGGTCTGACGTCAGGTGCATACCGTTATGCCGCTCAATCATAGCTCCAGGGAGCCTGGAGCTACGACGTAGTTTACATACGCACAAACAGCGCGTATGTAAACTAACGTCGTCTCAGAACTGCAAGTGGTAGGTTCGTAATTCTCTTTGCAAGAACCGACCAGCAAAGAGAATGATGTCACTCTACCTACCGAAGAGGCCATGTATACTAATATCGAAAAAGTACGACTATGGCTAAATCAAAATGATGATGATGAAGACATACAATTCTCGCCAGCAGCACCCAGTTGTTCCCCTGCCTCAACCATTATCATATCGGATGACGATATGCAGAACGCTACTACCGTCATAATAACAGATAGCAGCAGCTGCAGCAGCAGCGACAACATGGAGGCGACGCTGAGCGTTATAGGCCATGTTAAACCAGCAGGCCTTCAATGTGGCGTCAGATATGGCCTACGTCCGTTGAGTGTGTGACGAGGTGTGTCGAATATTGTAAGACGAGTGTCACACGCCATCCGATGGTTTGATCGAACACATAATGCGCTGGGCTGTTATGTCATTAACCGATAGGTGTACGACGTTGCAACGGCTGATCAATGTGGTGGCGAAAGTGGAAAGAGACGATACGCATTCGACGCATGTTTGTGACAGTGGCTAAAAAGTGTCCTTTCTTTTCCTTTCTATTGATATGTACCGGACTTCAAATGATTATGTATACACACGATGACAACGACGTGTGAATGGAGGCGGTGGTGGCGACGAAGAATGGAAAAAAGTCTCCAACCAAATGATTTGCGATTGTATCTTGACAAAAAGAGAAGAAGGCAGTCGACATCACTGCCGTCATCTTCATCACCACGTCCGTCGTCACAGCTGTGGTCATCATCGTCACCGTCCACTTCGTCATTCGAATACATGGTGGTGTTCAAGAATCCTCGCGGTGCCGTACGGTTATCTATTGGTCGATCTCAAACAGGAGACGCCCGAGGATATGCGTCTGCGCACGACCATCTTTCCCGACGACGGTGTTCATTATGTGTACTTGCCTAATGTATAAAAAGACCAAGTGCACGGTTCGTCTCTTCATTCGCACAGTGTTTGAACTCGTGAAGAGACACATTCTGTGTATACAGGCGCTGAACAGATGCAAGAGCACCAAATTAAGAAGAGCCATCATCGCATCATCTTTCTACCCTTGCTAACAGAGATGATGTTCAAGAAGTAGATGGAACATATATGTAAAATGGTCTTGGTGGACCTACAACGACTGGACACCCTTCGTTTAGCACCACCACCCCCGACGGATACCCTAGGTAAGAAGGTGCAAGCCCTCGATGACGAGAATATGTCCATCATCGATAGAAAGGACCTCGACGAGAGGACCATGGTAATATTGTATAATTAGGTGTTGCAGCGGTACAACGTATTATCCGATAAACATACCAAAGAACCGCTACGCGTGGTCGCGGTAAACGATTCGATGCCAGCAGCAGCGGCGGCGGCATCGCAGGAGCAGTGGCTCCTACAGAGATAGGTAGCGGCATAGAGGCCGACGTCATGGACACCGTTTTCCAAGACTATGCAGGCCGAACGTTTGGTGTAGCGTCTCAAAAGAGATCAAAAGAGACCGCTCGTGGCGAACTGATACACGAGGGTGTAACGATTGCCAGAAGTAACGTGGTGGATCACGTGAACGATCTTTTGCAGAAGAGAAAGACCGATCCGACAGGATGGCAGCCATTTGCGCAACAGTTCAGAGCCATCAACTTGCCCATGGTGTTGGTCGGTAACATTGCCAGGAGTTCCTACATACGTCAGACGACGAATCCTTCTCGTTGAGCAGCAGCTACTACTCCTCGAACTGTTGCACGAAGATCATGAAGTTGGACACTCTTTGTTCGTCGGCCCCAGATGGAACATTCGATGCTAATCCCACCACCGGAACAAGGCGTTGACGTCATTGGCTGGTTGGGAAGAATATGAAAGGTGGTGCGGTACGTTTTCACAGCACAATGTGCACTGCGATGAGCGATCCACAAGACAAGTACCGTTCCGTCATTATTGCGATACTTTGCGGTGGACTTTACATGATCGGCGACGCTATCGCCAAATATCTGACGGTACGACCTTTCTCCTCACGGTGATCGACGTCTTCTCGAAAGTTGCCTCTTGTGTTCCGCTGAAGAACAAGTTCGTGGCGTCGTTGGTGACAGCGCGGGAAAGTACGTTCACCAAAGGGTGGCCAATGACGTATCAGACCAATAAAGGTTTCAAATTTCTGAATCGTTCCATTCAGGCTCTGTTGAAGAAGTACAGCATCCATCACTTCTTCACTCAGAAGGAGACGAAGGCGAGCATCGTCGAAGGATTCAATCAGACGTGGCGATACATCGACATTCTTCAGGAGTTTGTGCGGTCGTACAAAGACACCCCCACCGCAGCATCGGTCACGACGGTAAGGGCGTGCCCAAGTTCCCAGCGATGTATCGCGTGCGCATCAGCAAGTTTAAGAGACTGTTAAAAAGGCTACATGGCGAATTGGATCGAACAGATCTTCATGATACACGAGGCTCATTCCTCCGACCCGCCCGTATACTGATTGGTCGACGAAGGCGGTGAAGTGCTGGACGGAACCTTGTATGAACCGGAGCTGCAGAAGGCTTTGGTGAAATGGTACGGCTACCCCTGGATGGCGCGGCCCTCGTCCACTGTAAAGACTAGCCGCACGCCTGTCGTTGCTTCATTCGAACGTTGACAGACGAGTCGACAACTTAGGCTTCCACCAGCGCCATTATACAGGACGCAGCAGAAGGCAGTACTGACGCTCAGAGTAACAACGACAGCACTCCTTGGCATCTCTTCGGTACCGTGTATCCTAAAGAAGAGATCGTCTTTCTGTGCCAAGTCATCGTCTTGTACACGGTCATCTTGATCAGCATTTACAACCTGACAACCGGTCACGAGAATTCTATTCTGTGGACCGCCCTGTTGAGTAGTTATTTGGGTTACCTGCTGACCAATCCCACGATAAGACCCAATGGAAACGCTTCCATGAAAATGTATCAAGATAACACCTTGGCACATTACATCACGTACTTGCCTCATCGTGTGGATCTGTCTGGCAAGTGGGAATGCGGGATGGTTGAGTTCCAGTACCCGCACACATGGTACAACGTTCGAGAAGATGATACCATCTTCTACCTCAACGAACACGATCTTATGGGACATACCCCGAGTGTTAAAATAGAGCATGGGCATTACTACACTCCGGTTGTATTGATGCCCAACGTAAACAAGGCGCTGTCACGTATGTCAACGGACAAGGTCAAGGCGAAATTGAGCTGCAGCGACACCTCTCAACGGATCACCTTGTACATGACACCCAATTCTGAGTTTAACATTCCTTTCCAGAGCGCAGTGGGAACCATATTAGATTTCCACCCATCGCTCGTCACCAGTCCGAAAGAAAGGTACACACGCGAGTACACCCACCCGAAACTAGGTGGAAAGCATCTAGGTATCACGCCGTCGGACACCGTACAATCACAACATAGCGATGAGTACACTGTCCGTAAAGAGGGTGATTCCGTGGTGGACATGCATCAAGGATTCAACACCATCTACTTCTACACGGACGTTGTGGAGTGACGTGTTGTCGGCGTCCGTCTCGCTCTGTTGTTGCGGACGTTCCAGTCTACGGGCAGCATGGGTCCACAATGTCACATAATTTCGACAACGTCCAGTATGTGCCCCTGTTGTACAAACACAAACACGGACGGTCGAGATCGATCTAAGAGACGACACCGGACGGCACGTGCCATTCGAGCGAGGTAATGTGACGGTGACGCTTCATTTCCGACGACATACGACCGGACTGTTCTGAAGATGAATTACAACGACTATTACGCGCGCCAGGCGGGTGGTGCACTGCCGTACTTTGTCGGTGCCCAATACTAGAGAGGTCACGGACTAGGAAGTCTGTTCAGAGGGCTGCTGTGCATTGCCATGCCACTCATAAAGAGAGGAGCGGTGGCGTTGGGGAAGGGATCGTTGAAGACCGGCGTGCGCATCGCCGACGACGTCTTGTCCGGACAGAACATAAAAAGGCAGCCGAACGACGCGAATGCTGGTAAGAACCTGTGTAATGGCCTTTTGACCCCCCGCATGTCACCTCGTAAAAGTAAAAAACGCGCGCCTGTGAAGAAACGAATCACTACAGTGGCGAGACAGCGCAAGGGGCCGACATATTCGACGATGGCTTTTGTGCATAGACAGTCGTACGAGGGGGTCAAGATCGAACTGGATTTCAGACCCCCGACTCAGAACAGCGTCGTCGACAGCCATATAGTGGAACATCAGCCCATGGCCTCGGGTGGACAAATAGAATTCTTGATACCTGTATCGGGGGACGATTATCTGGATCTCGTCAACACAATGCTACACATACAAGGAAAGGTGACCCGAGCCGACAGAGGCGACCTCGATTTGCCGATCCCGTGGGTCCGGTGAATAACTGGCTGCATTAGCTTTTCAGTCAAGTCGACGTCCCTGAACGGAACGCTCGTGAATCCTTCGACCAAAACGTATCCGCATCGTGCCTACATAGAGACGCTGCTGAGCAACAGAAACGATGCCAAGAACACACCACTGTCACACAACTCGCTTGGAAGCCGTTGAGATCACCGACGTGTCCACGGCTAATGAAGGGTTCGTAGCTCGAAGAGCTGACATCGTCCGCAGTCATGTCGTCGACATGATGTGCCGTCTCCACGTGGACCTGTTCCTTCAGGATAAATTCTTGATCAACGGCGTCGATGTCAAGATACGACTGGTATGAGGCAAGAATGCGTTTGCCTTTATGGCTCCCGCACAACTCCGATTACTAAATCAGCATCACCACTGCCACCTTGTTCGCGAATAAGGTCACCCTAAATCCGGCCGTGCAGATGGCGCACATCAAGGCCTTCGGGAAGAGCACGTCGACATATACCCTCCAAACATTTTCAACCGGATTTCGATGGGACCCTGTTCGTCAGGAACTACCTCAACCTGTTCACCTCGACCTATGAGGTATGGCAGGACGACGGGAACGGACTATCTCGCAGCGACTTCCTGCAAGGCTACACCTTCCTCCGCTGCTGACTACTGACCCCCGACAAGTGCGATGGCGCCTGCTTCCATCTGGTACAAAAAGGTAACCTGCGCATCGAGATGCATTTCCGTAATGTGCTGTCAATCACTGTGAACGTCATCGCCTACGCCGAGTTCGTGCTGGAAATAAACAAGAGTCGCAACAGCATC
Source organism: Lamellibrachia satsuma (assembly GCA_033239005.1). Taxonomy (NCBI): domain Eukaryota; kingdom Metazoa; phylum Annelida; class Polychaeta; order Sabellida; family Siboglinidae; genus Lamellibrachia; species Lamellibrachia satsuma. The sequence goes on along the minus strand of BSQZ01000001.1, from coordinate 12,189,196 downwards.
TACGACTTCTATATGGACACCCTGCAGATCGCCAGACTACTAGCGATGGACCCGCGCACTTAGTCGATCATTCGCGGTGTCGTACCCAAGGATGGACTGCCTACGACGATAGACGCTGGTCGCCTTCGTGTGCAACACTGACGACACCAACGAACCGGGCGAACATTGGATAGCGCTCTACCTGGATGCTGATGGACACGGCGACTAGTTCTGCTCGTACGGCCTGCCGCCACGACACGCGGCGTTTCACACATTCTTGAACGAACATTGTTCCGAGTGGACTCATAATGTCAAGAGACTTCAAAGTCCTCTGTCTAACGTTTGTGGACAATGTTGTGTAGCTTATCTACTACTTCGTTGTAACGGCCTTCCGATGAGTACTTTTGCGAATATATTCGGCACCGATTTAGTTGCTAACGGTTGCCGCGTGTTTGATTGGCTTAGACAGCTGAGACAGGGAAGACTGTACTATCATACAACGATTGAGCCTCTGGGGTGTTAGGCGCACCCCTAAGCTCACGACCTCTGGCGTGGTGGTAAACACCGCAAGTCGCACCATCATCATCATGGAGCCTCTGGCGAGGTGGACACACCCTTAGGCTTACTTACTCACGACGTCCGCAAGTCATCATGTAGTCATAGTGGTGTTACACGCTCTTGTATCATGCTTGATGTCGTTGCTCAATAAAATACGTGTGCACTGTTTCAATACTATGTTTTGTTCGTTTCTCGTTTACTCGTCAGGCAATAACACACCCGCCTCCCCGCACACACCTCTTAATAAATGATGTCCACCCACTCATTGACAATCCTTGACCAGTCCTTTCGTCGCTAGGGAGCGCTGATGTAGTCATATATATATATATATATATATATATATATATATATATATATATATATATATATATATATATATATATATATGTATATATATTGAGGGATAATACACCTCTTTCCCTATACTCACACACAGACAATATCGCTCGGGTTTTCCCCAAAGGTATATTTATAGTTACCTGTCTACATGGAACCCTCTCTTACTCCTTCAGATGGAATCATCAACTATTGCGGACTGTTGCCAGCCCCATGAAAAGATCACGACAAGTGTCAAACACAAACTGCACAGGTTGAGCTCAAAAACAGCGCTGAACTCATCGTCTAGTAACAATAGAAAGAACACGTGGAATAGTTGACTGCAAGATACACCAAGAGTCGTCAAAATAGGATTAGGATCGGCAGGGTCTGGCCAACCATAGCTCTGCTGGTGATCATGTCTGCGCACTGGGTTCGGCCGACCAAAGACAACCACGAAACATTGGTCCTACATTGAAGAGACGCAATCAACAGAATGCGATTGTATCACTTCCTCTGATGCTGACTACTGGACGATCCGTTCACAATGGAGGACCTGGCCACTGTCATGGAGCGGGTAAAGGCATTCGCCACCAATTGGCAAGACATCATGTGAATGACACAAAACGAAGAATATCCTCAAAATCACCCGGGTGTAATGGGAACGGGCAGTTGGTGTATTAAAATTTCGAAGATTAGTTGCATAATTGGTCTTCTGATCTAGGAAACCCCGAAACGAAAAACAATTGTACCAGTTGCATTTCAATAATTGTATGACAAAAGATTGCCATTTGAAATCAAATGTAGTGTATGAAGGAAATTCACTGATTCTTATACGCATGTCAAATGATTACTGGGGTATGAACAATGTTGAAAATGGTACCCTTTAATAAACCAAAATGGCTACCATTTACTATGCAAAGAGGTTTTTTACGACAAATATCAGTATAATTGAAACTGCCACATTTCACATTTCTGATTTGCCATGGCCACCGATGCAGACCTACCGCCGATAATACGTTTTGATACGTTCATATTAGTAATATCAATTGGCCAAGATTTTCATTTATTATTTTATCTTTATGAAAAGGCAAAAACAGTTTGGGGGTTCCGTGCCAAATGTTGAAATATCTGACATAGAAACAGTGACGTCAGTAGTAAATTTGTTATCAATACCCACATTTTACTAAAGGGATTAATGAAAAGGGAGTAATGTAATTTTAGTAAAGTTGGCTAAAATGTTCCTTGTTATTTATTTTTTATATACAAAGAAACACCTATAAAGTCCCAGGCAAAACCTGAGGTTTTGTTATTTTGAAGGCACCACTCTAACCAACTGCTCTTGTCACATATTGTTATCAAACCTATATTTGACCCACAAGATGTAATAATAATAATGAATTTCTACAGCGCCTATATCCTCAGGAACCTGAGCTGAGTAACGTTTAAGTAACAGTTGGTCCAAATGTTTATTTGTTATTCATATCTATTATACATAGAAACAATTCGTGAAGCAGAAACAAACCAGACCAGAAATAAGAGGAAGACACTCTTGCGAACACTTATGTCGATGCCATCGCAGCAGCAAATATGCTGGCGAGTATCTCAAAGACATAGAAAGTGCAAAGACCCGATTTCGAATCGGAGATAGAAGCACATGCACATGGTCTGATGAGTTCATTATCTGTGACATACAGGAAGAAGGACGAAATAAAAAACAATATGAAGATGATGTAGATATGTGCACTTTGAAAGAGACTATCATGTCAGGATGGCCGAGTGAACACAGAGATTGTCCAGTGTACATACACTCATACTGGAACTACAGGGATGACATGACTGTTAAGAACGGCTTGATTCTGGAAGGAACCAGAATTGTGATCCCAAAGAAGATGAAGATGAATATTCTTGAAAGACTACGCACAGGTCATCTCGGTCAAGATAAATGTAAATGAAGAGCTGGGCCAACAGTGTTTTGGCCCGATATTAACACAGACATTAAGAAGATGGTGAGTCAGTGCAGTCACTCTGTGGACCAGAGAGCCAGACAGTTTCCAGAGCCAGTGATACCACATGAAGTACTAACACAACCGTGGTCGAAAGTTGGATCGGACTTGTTCCAGTTGGATACCAAGGAGTATATTCTGATTGCTGATTATCACTCCAACTAACCAGATGTGTACCAGATTCCTAACCAGAGCAGCAAATTGGTCATACAAGCTATGAAAAATGCTTCGGGAGATTCGGAATCCCACACGAACATGTGACCGACAACGGGCCATGCTACTCAAGCACCGAATTCAAACAATTTGCGAATAATGGGACTTTAAGCACATCACATCTAGTCCAACATACCCGAAAGCCAATGGATTAGGGGAAAGTACAGTGAAAACTCTAAATAATATCCTCGGAAAACCTGGTAATAAACAAATGGGTGTACTAACGTACAGAAGCACCCAACTTGATAGTGCATGCACTCCATCGGAGCTCAATCTGGGAAGAAGACCCAGATGTAATATTCCAAGGCAGGGAGACAACGCTTCCAAAGCATATGCCAGAAATGTTTAAAATATCAAGAAAAGAAAAAAACAGAAACAGAAATACTACCGTGATAGAAGAAGTGTTCGATCACTTGAACCACTGAACCAGGTATCAGAGTGAGAGTGTACGACTCGGAGAGAAAATGGCAGAACCGTGCTATTGTTCTTGAGCAAGTCGCTCCGAGATCGTATAAGGTTAAAAGCAAACAGGGGTACAGAAATTGACGGAAAGAAATCGACGAGATCTAATGAAACAGCAGAACAAGAAATTGTGCGTCCTGGAGAAACTGCTGAAACTGCGGCAGAAGTACACGAAGAGCAAAGTGAAGAAAGTGAATCTAAACGCGCCGAGAAGTCCAGTTGTGCCTCCTGTGTCTCATGCGGTGTACCGAAGATCTGTCAGGAATCACCGACAACCTCTCAACATAGCTATCAGAATAGCATAGCTGCAACTCATCTGAAAATATGTATAGTCTACTCCATATATTCCTAGATTAGAATATATTGTTGAATGGCATTGTGAAAGACGTTTAGCATAAAGACTCTAATTCATTACATGCACATTTTATTTTTCAATACGTACAATATATGGTACACAAGTTAATTTATATGTTTTAAATGTGAACAGTGTAAATTACATGCAGATGTGAAGACAGACATTGGAACCAGAAGAGACAGTATTATTACAGCATGAACATTCTGTGACGATTTAAAATGCCATGAACGTTTCTATGAACATTTTAATCTTAGCATAGGTTAGTTTGAAGTTTAGTTTTGTGCCAACGCGAACACTTCCAGTGTAAGGTGTCATGAGTTTAAGTGCAATAAATGTCATTAAAACTGAAATGTTTACTTTTCAATAACATACAAAGTATTACACAAGTCACTCCACACCGGTTGGTCTCACTTGCCAGATTTGCGATGCAACGTACCCTTTCTCCAAAGCGTTATGACATTTTCTATTGAAGCATGACTTGACGCTATTCCGCAATGACTTCTCTGTCTTAATTAAGCTGGCATAGCTAGAAAGTGTTCTGCTGATTGGTGCACATATCCGCGTTTCGTTTCTGTGTAAACAGACCAAGTGATGTGATTTCAAATATGACGTCTGTGAAATTCACAATAAATTAACACAATCTTGTTAGCTCATGTATTTGTGTTATTGAATTGCGTTCTTACACAGGTATGTACAATGACTCAAAATGACAAAGAGTAATGTCAATGGGCTTAACAACAGGAAAAAACAACTCAATTTGGCTAAAGATTTACAATAACAACGTTTATCTTTTATGACAAAATAGGCACCCACTTCTTTACAAAGTGGGGGGAATAGACGTGACACAGCATGCAATATGTGAACGCTTGGGCCTGTAAGGAATTGGCTAAGCAATACCAGCAGTGATTTTGGTTCAATAGTGAAGTGTCATGTAGTTAATTACATGCTGCATGGCGTATTGCCTCTTACTTCAAGAGTTCGCGCCATTACACAACATTGAACATTTCTTATAGCTGGTTCAAACTACCCAAATGAAATGTTTTTCATACATTTTTTAACATAGTTTGGGCACCCCTAAACACCAGAAACAACATTTTAATCAAATTTGGTGCTAAATGTCCACCTGGCCCAAGTACATTATAACATAAACCGAATTGGGATTAATAAGTTATGTACTCTTTATGAAGTGGGCAAGATATAAAAGACTAAGTATATATCTACGTTCTAGAAAAGAAAGAAGCAAATCATACACCGTTATTTAAAATTAGTTCGATTTACGTGTCAGAAAAATATGCCACTGTGAGATTAACATAAGTAGTTAGTTGATTAAATAACCTTGTGACAGAATTCGTTGTGGCAGACTTCGTTGTATTTTTAGACTATTGTAAAGCGCCATACAGCACACTGTAATTATGGAGCTATATAAATATCATATTTTATATTGTTATTATTTATTCATTTATTATGGATATTCGCCAATCTTGCCAAAATAGATTCATAGGTACATCGTAATTAGTACTGATGAAACCATCTTAACATGATTGGCGAAAGTCTATACATGCAAATAAAATGTTGGGATATGATAAAAGTGTCGGACGTATGATTAAAGTATGCAAATGTTACTCAACTTTGAGAAATATATGTGTTTACATTCAGGATATAAGAACATAACAGAATAAATAAACGTTGTGCATATTTCAAAGCAAGAAGAAAGACAACTAGGTGTGTAATGTGCGTAGCCAATAAGAGGCCGGACGTAATATCAATAAATTAGTGCTGCGACAGTGGTAACTAAAACTAGACATTGGGAAAACCCCACATATCGCTGACGTGGCGGTTAGTTGGGGAAAACCCACTTTAAGAATAAGCAAATATGCAAATGAGTTTCATTCATACAAATTGTGCATGATTAATTAGGTAAGGAGAATGAATGGTTCGTGGGTCTATCTGGAGGGAGTAGGGTATATGTTGGCGTTTCGCGGAATGCAGCGGGTTACATACAAGATACCATGGTAGGAATGCAGCGGGTTACATACAAGATACCATGGTAGGAAGGCGGTCGTGATCTTGGTACTCAGGAAATGCGCGTTTTAAAGAACCTGGCTTTATGTAGTCATATTAGCGCTGTAGTTAAAGCGCTGGTTCGCTTAAAAGCGTTAACATACAGCCAAATGTGGTAATTACTTAATTAAAAGGGGTTAACACACAGCTAACTGCGATAATTACTTAATTAAAAGGGGTTAACATACAGCTAACTGCGGTAATTACTTTGTTAAAATCATTAACATTTATATGTGGTAATTGCTAACTTTAAAATGGGTTAACATGTAGCTGTATTTGGTACTTACCTAGCTTAAAAGCGTTAACGTGCCACTAAAAGTGTTACTTACTTTGATTAAAAAAAGTTGACATACAGCAAAACGTGGTAATTAAATCGTTGTACAATTTCCCGTTTTATTACATTGCTCCTGTTGTAACGTCTAGTTCAATAAAAACCGGTATCGCACTGTTAAGCACAATTCATTAAACGGCACATGCCATATAATGCTTAAATTACCGTTTTATTGCATTAATAAATGTCCATATAATAAACACCTTATCGAACGACAATGGGTTTTACGCACACGTTGCTTCGTAATGTTGTATTGGGCTCGCAGGCTCGCTCAGTAGAATATTCTGAAGCAATTCGTGCATAAAACCCAGTTTTCTTTCAATATTTTGATGAAATGAAATACCCCATTGTGGTTCCGTTTGAGCAATGCACCTGACTGCTGTAGTAGCGATAGCAGGGACACTCACAGCGCGTTGACGGCTTCTTGAGGCACTCTGGTGGGGTGGATGCTTTCTAAATGTATAACAATGACTGTCATAAATATATGTGGACACGGAGAGCGTCCATTGGATAGCTATAACATGATTTAAGAAGATTACCATCCAAAGTAACCCCCTCCCCAGTTGGCAAGTGGACAAGGAAGCCATTGGCTCGTCGAGAGTCCATCACTTTTCCATTTACAACGTATGTGTAGCCCGCCCTTCTGGTGTATTTGCCTATTTTGTTTTTAAACATATTCACGCTGCTAGCATTTACCCAATCAGTAGATAATGTGTTCTATTCATTCATCGCCCTCTGTGAGAATGATTACTTTCTGATATCCAATACATACTGTTCCTTCGCTGACGTTACTTCATGTCCTCCGGTTTTTCGATCTTCTTTAAAGCGAAACAAAACTCACGGTTTTGGGGCTATGCATATAAAAGAGATGATAAAAACTAACCACGTGCAACTAAAATCAAGAATATCACGCCAGTGATTTAGTCAGAATGTTTTTTAAAAGTTAATTTTTTTCGGTTAGTCGAGTGCAAATATGTTATCAGCCACCTGAGATCGTAGTTGCTCTGATTTGGTGATCGCAAACGATCGACATGCTTGTTCCGTAAAGATGACGAATTCCTCCACCGACAGCTTGTGTGGTGTAACAGCGAGGTTTAGTCTTTTGCCGAGAACCCTGGTTATAGTCGTCAGTTAGTCTGTATTTAGATACTTTCGTTATCTTTAGCTGAGTGCCTGTCAGATCAATGTTGTTGCCGTCGCTCACTCTTGTTGTTAGTATCTTCAATTAGTTTACCTGCCGCCATTTCGAAATTTCACATTCGCTCTCGCAAACTCGCGTCAAATGCGAGAACACGTTTACTCACGTTGCTTCGCATCTTGTTCGTTGATCTCATCACTTCTTTCCTATCCTATAATCCACCTAAATTGTTGCTAATAAGGCGAATCCACTAGACAATCGCTATTCATATATATCTACCAACTTGATCAACATTTTCACGAATTGTTGGGTTTTGTTGCGCTATGAATGTGTTGTCGTATATAGCCATTTTGAATTGACATGTAATACAATACAACTAATTGTTGCATTAGTTTCCATTAGGATATGTTGACAATACAATATTTCTTTTCGCATACCTAAAACAGTTATAGTAATTTTTCTTTCTAATGGCCACTGTAAATGAATGGCAACTCTGACTGAACAGTATTAATTCTTATATATCAACAAGATTTACCCAAAACGAGCAGACGCAAGATTCCATGTTCTTGTTGCTGGCATTTGTAGATTTCATCTTCCACAGCACAAAAACGTTAGAGTCTTTAATGTGATGCATTTGATATCCAATTTGCTTAGCCACTGGATCTTTGTCGCTTATTGCCAAGTCGTTATGCAACTTAAACAAAAACAAAGGTAACAGGCAAATATATATATACACACGCACGCACGCACGCACGCACACACACACACACACACACACACACACACACACACACACACACACACACATATCTTATATAACAATCACAGTGTTAATATAAAGACACCCCTGCAGTCACAAACATTTGATTTGAAAAATACGCTTAATGCTAGGCCGTTCAGCCAATCGCACAACACTGAGTTCTAAACATATACAATGGTCAACATAGCCAACATTTATCCAAACCAGATGAGCATGTAATTTTTTCTTGCAATTTCTCATTGACAGAAACGTTAATTCTTGTAAATGGTCATCAAAGATTCAATAATTTATTGATTACTGGAGAGAGGCACACTTTATCCACGAATAAAAGTGATTTGTGTTTATGCAATTGTTAGAAAAGTGAGCTTAATAGCTAGTAAACTAATTTGCTTTTACCTAAGCTATCCAACTGTGTCAGCACGTAATACCACAAGTATGTTGCCTTCGTTGGCTCTTACCTTGTACGTGAAAAACTGAATGTATTGCAGCAGATGTAGACAGTGTGTCTTGTTCATGAATCCACGTGCAATCAGGTCGGCTGCGATTGTTCCATACTGCAACACGACACCACATGTTGCTTCCAAGTAGGTGTGTTTCCAAGGTACCGCATTATATCGGAGGCAGTAGGCAAAAAAAAGAATGCAGAAGTAAGTGTACCAAAAACAATACACCAATGCTGGAAGTAGAATGCACGTTGGCCGAAAGTTCACACATACTCCTTGATCAGAATATGCTCAAACAGTTTAACAAGAAAACATTTAATATTGAAAATAAGCCGATGTGGAAAGTGGACAGGGTGGCTTACATACAGTCCTACCATTTTTATCTGTTTTACACATATTCATACAGCCAGAAGTTACATAGTCATCGCTTGATTTGTTCCAATCAAATATCGTCATCTAGATAAATGCTGTTCCGTTACCTTTTCAAACTCGACACGTTCTGTTCTTTTCCCAACGGCTTTATTTGCATTGTTTCACGAGTGTCTACACAGTGTCCTTTTTCAGTAATGACCAGCATGTTTGTATATAATAATCTAACTGTATCTAACAATTGCATTACAAAGAAGTAGAATCGGATGTACAGGTGATGGGCAGACTTACCATTCGCGTAATGTGGATATTATATATCGACGGTAAATCTCTCTTTCGTCTCATAGGCTCTTCAAATTGCTTGTGTGATATTATATACCCAGACGAGTCGATTAAACTGCACCTGCAATCCCGACGAGAACACGGGTTAATATCACAAAACATCTAAAATTTAGTGACTGTTAAATATACCAAGTTCTATTTTGAGTAAGCATGCACAAGCTGTTATTGAATGCTGATTGTATATTGGTCACATGATTGTATAATCACGCGATTTGTTGCACTAGCATCAACCCTTCATTGTATTACCAGCGGTTTCTGCTTACACCAAACAATAAACTATTTGCATTTTAAACACTTGTCAGCTTATCAACTTTACATGTCAAACAACAGCAACACGAGGTGATATTAGTTTAACCAAAAAAACTACATTTCACCGCATTCTGTTAGAGGTGTTTCAAAGGTCACATGTATGAAATACTGTACTACTTAACAGCGTACACTTTGTGTAAAGGCGATTTGATATATGATATTGTTATATTTGATATAAGCAAGCGGGCATACTACATTTGCCAAATATTAGTTGTTAGATTCGCCGTGATTGGTCCAAAATTACAAATCATTGGATGCCCGGATGCAAGGACTAACGTTCTATCGCATGATTTCATTGACTGATGAGACAAGTTGACCCGTTCAATTCTATACGCGTTCATGTGAATGAAAACATGATCAATGATTAACTAGATGGCGTAATCTATCTATATTGGTAACAATTCCAATAAACGGTATGGGTTTGTTCTTACTCATACATATATTACTGCTTACTGGAATGACACAAACATACGTAAACCCGGTAGCTCCATATGGTTGCGAAGTATGAATACTCAGTTCATATAACGAGAATAAATGCCTCTAAGATGAAATGCTAACGCAAGATCCTGCGCATACCCTGCATTGTGCACTCTACCGACGTATCGATTTCACATCGACATCGACTTGCTGAATATGACCTGCAAATTAAAGAAGGGGTCTTACTCGATATTATCTTGCTTACACACGGGATAAACGCGGACGAGTTTGGCATACATAAATTCCAAGGCAACATCGACGCTTATCACACCGAACACTGCATCCTTCTGCTTCACATCGCCCGGCTGTCTGGAAGTAGACAACGAGGTGTAGGCCTACCAGTAATTTACAAAGATGTACAACGCAGCTAGTTGGCGGTTTTGTATAATTATTTGCCAAAATTATCTTAATATTTGGTTGTCAAAGTACATTGCAAAGCAACAACAACACTTCATGCGTTTATCTTTATTTATGTAGAGTATTTGCCGTAAGACATTTTATAAAACTGAAAATTGACAGATCATTCAATCACCCGTTTAAGATGGTGAGGTCGATGTTTAATTGCAGTAAAGCGATCTCTATATATGTCGCAAAACCATCATATTTTAATCCTTCGCCAAATCGTGTACATGTGTACATGCATTTTGTATGGATATTATTTTTTTACCAACCTCGATGTTATAAGTAGACTCAATTAACCAATGAAAATCGCTTAAGAGGCTCCGTGTTGACTCCATCGTTAATTGGGTGGATTGTCGATATTGGCCAATTTTTGGCATAACATGATCCAGTTTTTCAGATTCACAGAATACTCCTCATATTGCCATAGATGAACACTAGACCCTTTTGAACACAGAACAAAATAAAGTCGCACTCTTTCCTACAGGGAATTTAATTGCTTTTAACGATTTAAACAAACATTACATGAAGCCGCCAGTAGTGTCACACTAAAAAAACTGACGTCCACATATAAAGCACCTTCATGTTGTAAGCGATGGACCTACGACAAAACTATTGCGGCAGATGGCGACGGTGGTGTTTTGAAGAGGATGGCAGATAGAAATATTGCCGAAGATCAAAGCTTCCTGAATGCTCAGGACATGATCAACGCTATTGAAAATGAGACAAAGGTGACACTTCCGCACATACCATCCGATGACCTGTCCAAGTATGATGATGCTATCCCAAAGGACCTGAAAACAATCCATGGAACAATGCAGATCCACCGATGTCTGCCTTAACTGCTACCATCAAACAAGCCCAAGTTGGTCACATTTTCCGGAACATCAGAACCCGCACCTTTGTACGGATTCCTCTTCAAACGATAAGACATTTTCATTGTTTTATAACAAAGACTAGGGCGATCGGGGAGGAAATAGTAGCCAACTATTGTTAGCGGTTGTTCTTCCATGTGTCTCTTGCAACACTTAGAACGAAACATGTGTTGAAGTTATTTAGTAGGATTTTGTTCTTCTGAAGATAAGACATTTTTATTGTTTTCCAACAAAGACTAAGGAGATTTATAACTTAGGCTTATCGTTTATTCTAGTTATGTCAACATTTGTATTATGTAGATTTGAGCTCAAAAACATAAAAGAAATATAAAATGTTTGCACATTTTGCGTACATTTATGGTTTGTGCCACTAAAGTGACCAATACCAAAAATCCACCCATTTGTTATTTGCTGTTCCGAATGAGTAGTTAATTCTGGGAATGAGTTGTTGTGAACAAAACAGTTTGATGTTCCAGTTGTTCTAGTTGTTCTAGTAGTTAATTCTGGGAATGAGTTGTTGTGAACAAAACAGTTTGATGTTACAGTTGTTCTAGTTGTTTCCAGCACTAGACGACGTAAGTTCAATGCTATGTCATGACTGCCGTGTGTGCCAAAATAGCCAAAACAACGACAAGTTACCAGCCAGTTACCGCAGAGATTGCCCGAAGCTGCACTGTGAAAAACATCGTCGACTAACTTGTTCGGAGTACAACGTATCGGGTTGTTCGCCGGCCGACCTGCAGAACTTCAAATTGTTTGTGCATTGTATTTGCTCTTCTTCGAGAAAATTAAGTGGCGTATGAAATACTTACCTAGTAAGAGGCACCATGATGGTTTGTGAAATGGACGTGAGAAAGCCGCTCCCCAGTTCGTCCAATGAAGGCCTGCCCATCACAATCCGGCCCGGTTGTGCCATCGCTTTTCTGTACCTAGAAGCGTCGATAAAAGCAGTCTTTAACGTTATGTAGCGACATGTAACTGAAATGTGTCAAGTGATTAGTCAGTTGACACGTCATAACTGATAATGAATGATTGAGTTCGATAAGGCGGCAGCAAACATAAGGAAATATAGCAAATTAACGAAGCGCTAAGCAGTTGTGTTTTAATATAATGTAATTGCATTATTAAATGTCTTTTAAAAATCACAATTCCTTGATTCTAGAAATGCGGGTTTAGCAACACAGTTCAGCTTTCTATGTGGTCAAGAAGAGATATGAGAACAAAGAGAAGCCCTATGGGGGCGATTTTGAGATCTAGCATGGCGGCCATAAAGTAATAGTATGTTGCCAGAATCTATTAATCCAGGTCCACAAAAATATAGGTCCATCCAAATAAAGTCCACTTGTACATAGCTTAAAAGCCCAGATATCAGCTGTGGGGTCCAACATATTATGGTTGTAATGTTATTTTTATTTGAAGATGGCTGCTTGTATCAATGAAACAATGCAAAAAGGATTTATGTAAAACATTATGTACAATGTTTTGTTTAGCTAGTGTGGCAAAAACAGCAAATTCATAGAGTGGCCCAGACTATGCTACACAGGCAGACCTACCACATCCGAGATTGCGCTAAATATGCCATAGATATGTGCACTCCTGGGAATATACGCAGTGCTTTGTCGGGCACGGCGACGATTTGCCAGACGGAATATGGCGTGTCGCTGCTTGCACTCGATTTCCACTTATCTTCGACACCCGATGTCATCTTAACGGCATTTTCGACGCCGTGCTGCAAATTATTAGTTAGTGGGTACAGTACAGTAGTTTTTTTTCTAATTGAAACATATGGTAAAAGTCACTCTGGCAATTCCGTAGTGTGCGCAACATAATGATTCGGTTTTAACAAAACTAAATTCTGTACCTTTTGATTTTGTGTTGCGACCAACCTGCACTGACGTTCTCGTCAAATCTTTATACATATATATATATATATATATATATATATATATATATATATATATATATATATATATATATATATATATATATATATATATATATATATATACATATATAAGGATTTGACGAGAACGTCAATGCAGGTTGGTGGCAACACAAAAATCAATATAATGCATATACATCATTTTGATTTTGAGAAAATCAACATGGAAGATGATCCCGCAATTTATTCAGTCAGTACCTTGAATAAGTCGTTCTTCCGGCGATGCTTAATGATATCATCGTACAAGCCGATACGGTCCGATGTTTCCTTCGCGGCGAAGTAGTCCGTCGGATCGAGGAAAGCCGTCGACGGAAACATCACCACTGAGTATTCTGCAAAAAAATTCCTGCTGCTGCAATGTCAACTCCTACGGCCTCCCGTTGTTTTGGATTCATTTTATTCAAACATGCAACATGATACAAGATAACCATGTGTATATATATATATATATATATATATATATATATATATATATATATATATATACACACACACACACACACACACACACACACACACACACACACACACAAACACTCTATATATATATATATATACACACACACAAACACTCTATCTCTGTCTCACACACACACACGCACGCACGCACGCACGCACACACACACACACGCAAACACGCACACACGCGTTAACTTTTATGTAAGTTTACCCCTAACAATCGTAAAAGTATTAAGTTTCTCACACGTGTACTTTTTCCTCACACACCAGAACACACACACTAGGGAATTTACGCCACAATATTTTTTTACGAAGCGTATAACAAACTCATTTGGAATTCAGTTGTTTGCTACCTGGGAATTGCTGATATCGTGTATTTTTGTGTGGTTTGGCACAACCAGTGTCAGTAGCAAAGCTTGAAAGCAAGGACGGGGGTATGGATAGATAGTAGTCCCTTTTAACAACACATATCCGCCGACCATACCATATAGGGTATCAATGGAAAGTTATTTGAACACTCTTTTCAACAGTGTTATAGTTAACATATAATTGTGCAATAATGGCGTCATTATGACATCATGCCTGAGCTATTTTATAGAAATTACTCAGTATTTTAGTATATAGGCCAAACAGGGGAACTGCTATAACGGAGTCCCACGTAGGGAATTTACGCACAATATTTTTTTAGGAAGTAATATCATACGCTGCGGGTTCAGTATGTCCAGATCAGATCCGCCAGCATCAAAAAATCCAGTCGACTTGACTATTGAACAGACGATTAATCGCCATACAAAGGCCAGCGGAGGCATCATTGGATTCAGCAGAAACTATCCAGCCTACTTCCGATGGTGTATGACATGCCAGAGCAGGCACCGTTTAAACCACATTGGAGATGGCAGGTATGTCACCAGAGATCAGACGTGGTGAGACAGATCTTCAGACATTGATAACTGCTTTCCACAATTTCATAAATCCATTTGAAGTTGAAGATGTTTAGTTCTCTTGAAAAGACCAAGAAACTAAAGTCCTCGAAGATAGTCCAAATATCAGCACAACGGAATCTATTTGGACAGCTGCTAATTATCTCTATAGACAACAACCTTAGTCTACAGAAGGTAATGTAATATCCACTTGGTTCCACTTTAGCTACACCGGATGGGCTTCCAGTAAAGACAGACAGGGCCAAACTGAGGTAACAGCTTCAAGATGATGCCGCGCTAGTTCATCATCCTTGCCTTAACAACTTGGGTGCATACGTAGTTGACGGGAATACCCTACTGCATGCACTTACTGCTCTGATTCAGACATTTGAAAAGAAACTGTTCAGCGTACTACCCAAGGTGAAGAGGGTAGACTCTGTGAACGACACCTACAAGGATAACTCAATCAATTCAGCTGAAAGAAGACGACGAGGATGCATGCTTGGCAAAAGGCAAAGTCTGCTGCACAACTCCAGGATCATCAGATCTTCATTGTCTGCGGGGACAGCTGTATCTCATTGACATCAACATATGGCATCACAGTAGAAATTTCTCCCATCCCAGCACCATCCTCGTCTCAGGAAGAAGCTGACACACGAATCGTGTTACACTGTTTCCATGGCGAGACAGACGACGTTCCTGAAGGCAGTCAGACCAAACTGGAGAAGTTTGTTTGCTGCATGTATGGTAAACTATCATACAAAGCTGTCTGTCTGAGAATGTATGTATATGATATATTGTATATGATATATTGCGTACAGCAGACATTTGTCAATTGACACAACTTGTTTTCTGTTTTTCTAGATAACTATTTAACCACTTATATGTTACTCCGCGGATTCCAAGAAATTCCATTTTTGCACATAATAACTTTTTTTAATCAATGAAGACACCTACAGCATATATTTTGGCATTGGCTTATTCCATCAATTAGATATACTAATGTATGACATGTTGACATATATTAACGAAATCCATATTGGCTTGGGCTTCACAAATTGTATTTGGTAATAAAACTATCTAAGCGAGAATTAAATAATTTGCCTAATTTTTTGGAGAATTCTGGTAGCAGTCAAATATGTATATAGTTAGTGCATGTATACTTATCCCCAGAATTAAAATGTGGGGCACCTTTTGCAATTTAATTTCCGGGAATATTCCAGTGTTGATAGGCTACAAATATAAGTGCTAGGTTTTGCAATACAATTAATAACTTGTTTGTCCAAATTCATACTTACATCTTCATAATCAGTTGAAACCATTACTTTCCCATAGTTTCACAACTCCGATAACTTCCTCTTCATTAACTTGAGTTTCTAAATAGCCATACATTGAAACATTTGCTGGCACAGTTATACTCTTGGACAATTCCGGGCCGATGCTAGTAAAAAATTGTTGAACATATTCGCTACATCCTTTTTACTACTAGTGCTTACACCATTATTAGTGCTTACTCCATTATTAGTGCTTACACCATTATTAGTGCTTACACCATTATTAGTGCTTACACCATTATTAGTGCTTACTCCATTATTAGTGCTTACACCATTATTAGTGCTTACACCATTATTAGTGCTTACACCATTATTAACAAGATGGTCGGGGCAGTGATTCCCTAGAGTATTTTCCAGGTACCAGGGATATCATTTCTGTTCTTTTCACGAAGACTGTTAAAATACTTTTTTAATAGATCTTAGAATACCAGTTAATTTATTTTTATATATTTTATATCTGGTTTTCCGAATTAATTGAACTACGTAATAAAAATGCTTTAAATAATTAATTTGTCTTGATACATGCGCTGTTCAGTCCTTTGGTAAACCATGCATTTTTCAAATTCAACTTAGCTACTTTAGGCTGGCTATATTTTAGTGGGCAGTGTTTATTGTACATTTTCGGAAATGAATATATGTAGAAAATGGCCATAGCATTTTCCCAGCAGGCAAAATGACGTTGAAAAGATGTTGTTTTAGTCCCCCCCTCGTCAATGCTGTTTATGTCGACGTGTACACGTGGGTCTATAACATAAATCATGTACTAGAAGAGCTGGACTCACCAATGTTACACTTTTTTCGTCGAAACAGTCAATTAACATGGTTATCAAATACGTTTTGAACAAAATAAAGACATATATTCATGTTATTCCGATACATGAAACATTTTATTTGACAATATGTATATCAATTAATCCATGGAATACAATGTAGACCATTACATCACTCTTGTTTGCCCAATTCCTAGTATTCAGTATCAAGCAGACATTAAACAGAGCACAAGGAGAGCATTAATCACCAAGTTGAATTTTTTCTCAAAACAGTCAAATAACAGTCATTAAATATTATGTTTTGCTAATTAAAACAAACATTACCAAAATAAAGATATTCACTGTGTTCTTTTACAACAAATATGATTTTATTTGACAATGTGTACATTCCTGAACGAGTGGAATACATTCAATGTAGATTAATGCATCAATCTTGTTTATCCGAGATGGACAATTCCTCTAGTAACCAGTATTCAGCAGCATACATTATAATTATTATGTACTTTCGTATTGCTAATTGTAACAGCAAACAACAGCTGTCATAAATATGGGGTAAATTCTATTTCGGCATGTATTTTCAAGAGCCGATCGGAATTGGAATCTTTTTTGGAATTGCTTCATCGAATGCAGGATAGTCTATTAATTTCTTGTACAATCACTACAAATGTACCAAAAAATCAGATTTGTTTGGTTCTATTTCAATTGTTAGAATGTAACCCTACATCTGTCTGATAACAGCCAGGTAGTTGTAAAGAAAGCCATTATTGAAACTATGTGACAAGACCAGTAAGCTGACCAATATATCACTCCAGAACCACCAGCTCAATGAAACAATGCACGACAAGCAAGTTAAATACTCCTTTATGTTGTGTTTGGGGATCTACTATGTATATGACTTCCACACATTCTTAACACACAAAAGGCACAAGTACAGATCTCTGCAACATTTTCAAACTAACCTTATGATTTCATTTTTATTAAACCACACAATATAGTGTCCTAACTAACACTAAACACTACCAATGAAATCAAATGTATGTCTTCATCACCACTTTGTTCGAGTGCGTACTTCAGCTACACTGAGATCGTTTCATTCACCTCTGCTTCAATTCATGTCTGCTTCTTCAGGTCACTCGCTTAAAAGGAATTAAATAAAGGAATTAAATGACACATCTATTTACAACGAAGGGCAGATGAAACGAATACAAAGCACACTGCACAAGCCCCAGCCAGTCAACATGGGCCATGGCTGCTCTATTGTCCGGTAAATTCCCGATGCAATTGATAAATATTGCAGTTTTATTCCAGTGGCAATGACTTCGGTAGTTTATAATAAGTGCAATGTATACATGACACTACATGACCACATTTCACTGGAACAAGTGCAGGGTGTGATCGAGAAAGAGAGGGAAGCGACAACACCGAGTTTTGCGATAGACTATATGTCGGAAAATGTGCTCAGATTCAAATCGGTGAAAGCATGCAAAATACATCACGATAAAGACAACATTATGGTCGTGTATGTTCCATACAAACGATAAAACTAAATAGTTCAACAAATAAAAGCGGATGGTGACACTTACTTTCGTTCAAACTCAAGGCAGAATGGCGTCACGCGCAGTGCTTGCTGGAATATGGTAGATATGCCGCTGTCTTACTCAGTACCAACATGTGCTGTGAAAGCTGCCTTAAATTACCTAACATTACAAATATAAAGGGTCTTATTATTTGTAATTTTAGTTTAGGCATCTAACACCGCACATGTTGAACTGTCTTAGAGATTTTATAGTTAACATTCGCACCTTAAATAAAAAAATTGCTACGTTGTATGAACGTCAAATGTCCAAGTCCTCATAATGGTGATGACAGGCGTAAATACATCGGGGTGGGTTATTAACCTGATTTCAACGTGCCAACGTCACATATATCGACGTCGTCATAACATTGATGACCATGTACCTAGTTGGCTGGGCTGTCGACGTGATTGCAACGTTGTATGGACGTACATTTTTCACGTCATTCTATAGTTGATGACCAGACGTTGCAAAGACGTTGGGTTGGGTTGTCGACGTGATTTTAACGTTGTGCCAACATCACATATATCCACGTCATTATCACGACGATGACAAGACGTTGTAAAAACGTTGTATTTATAGAAGAAGCTAGTTGGTTGGACTGGCGGTGTGATTACAACGTTGCATGGATGTCAACTTTCCACGTCCGTATGACATTGATAACCAGACGTTGTGAAGACGTTGGGTTTGGTTGTCGACTTGATTTCAGCGTTGTGGCGACATCAAATTTCCACATCATTGTGACGTCGATGACCAGACGCTGAGAAAACGTTGTATTTATGATGTTCGAGGTCGCAACGTATAATCAATGTTGTACCGACGTTGTGTGTCGGCTGGGTTCATTGTTAACAACAGTATTCCAAAAATGTTTGGTTAAGTCAGTTTTTAACGGGTTGATGTTTTCATTGCTAATGTGACGAACATATTTTTGGAAAAAAAACTTACATTATTGTTTACATTACATTTGCACAGAGCAAATATAGGAAGATGATCACTAATGTCATTTACCAACAGTCCACTGTCAATCTTGCATTCAAGTTTACAAGTAAAAATATTGTCTATTAGGGTTGGAGAGTTAGTAGTAATTCTACTTGGTCTTTTAATTAAAAGGTAGAGAACAATGTTATACAAATATATAAAATAAAAAAAAAATTTCGTACCACTATGACTATCACATCTAAGCAAATCTATATTTAAATCACCACATAATAATAATGTGTCTCTGTTACATATACAATTAAACAAACGTTCTATTGTGTCACTAAAAAATGTTTAATAAATTGAACCAGAGCACATGTACACACAACTGACTAATGCACTTTTATTTTGGTTAACTCCAAATTCAACAGTTACACATTCAAGTACATCATCAACTGCTAACTCCGCTCTCGATATGCTGTGCTAACCTTGTGTGGAATTCACTAGGCATGAGTATTGACACAACATAATTAGAAGCCACCAGTAGTATACACTGCAAGCACTACCAGCTTCCTGCTTGACCTAGCAGCAATCATTCTATGTCCGCTCTATCGCAATGTTAAATGCGCTCCCCGGTGAAGCAGTCACGGTATCTACTGTAGAAGCATTTCATAGATCCAACCTCCCAACCATCAAGTCTATTTAGACATTTCCAAGCCCGTTTTTGTAACTGTACGATGTCATTGCATACAGAAGCATTTTAAGTTATCCCAACCATGGGAAATTACGTTACAATACAATACACTACAAAACGTCTTTACTCAGACCCATCATTATTTACAGTAAATACAATTACATTATAAAATGCATGTTGAATATGGGTCGGAGCCACATATATATTTTAATTATAACCTCAAAATGTTTAATTTGCATGTGGAATAAGAATTCAATATAATTATAATAATAATAAAGTTTATTTCAACAACATCAACAGTTAACATACAAATACAATTAAATTTTAAACATCAATAGCACGAGTTGAAAAGTTGAAAAAGGGCAAGAAGAAGCGTAATGTTTATGTTGCTTGCCCAATCACTTATAAGTGACACTAAATAATACAATACTACAAGTGTTTTTTTTTAAAGAGAATAGTACATGAACAATTATAACGCAATACAATTAATTTTTTTACCATAATCGGGTTACTCATTGGTTACATAGCTGTGCAATACTTGAACGGTATAGTTCTTTTTTGAAAAAGATGAACACTCTTGCAATGAGTTAATGAGCTGTCAAGGGAATTCCATAACTTTACATCGTTAATTGATATACACATTGTTTTTAGATTAGTGCGTGCATACTTTTGTTTAAATACACATTTTTGTCGGGTCATATACATTATGTCATACAAAACGAAACGTTTTTGTATGTTGTTTGGCAATGGATTGTTATATGCCTTGTACATGTTTTCAGCAGTTTTTGGTTTCACCCTATCTGGCAATTTTAGAATGCGGAGATCATAAAATAAACTAGATATGTGGTCCAACCTCTGAGCACCACAGATTAATCTTACAACCTTTTTCTGTAACAAGACTCAGCTTTTAAAATTTGCTGCATATGTATTTCCCCATGTTTCAGCACAATACATAATGTAAGGCGAAAACAGATAATAATATAAAATACGCATTCCACGTCTGTCAATTAAGAAACTAGTTTTGTACATAACTGCACATCACTTTCAAAGTTTAGATTTCAATAGAGAAACGTGATGTTTCCATGTTAATTTGTTATCAATCAATACACCTAAAAGAGAGAGAGAGAGAGAGAGAGAGAGAGAGAGAGAGAGAGAGAGAGAGAGAGATTTTCAATGCGCGATTTCCAAAAATCATGTAATTTGTTTTAGCTACGTTTAATGATAATCTATTCAATGCAAACCACACATTGTCTGCCGGGTAAGTTCATTGATGTCATTATTACAAATGAACATATTCGTGTTTATATTGAAAATGTCATCGATATACATCATAAATAAAAGACCAATTCTGTCAGCGCTAGTTTTGAATATAATGCAATGAATTGGCTATTTATATTGCATAGATGCATCAATTACACAAAAAAAAAACAGTTTATTCACTCTATATTTCTGTTTGGAAATGTGATATTTAGGGCAAAGCGGCGTACAATCATTGTATTTGTTGGCATATGTGGCAGTTCAAAAAATATATATATATATATAACAATGTTCTGGGTAATTTTGTAAGTAATACATATACGTATATACGTACATAGTTTGTGAATTCATGTATACTGTGGTATTTTCTTTGTATTCATTCAGTAGTATTGCTTACTAGGCAGAGACAGAGAGAATGGAGAGGGAAGGAGAGAGAGAGAGAGGAGAGAGAGAGAGAGAGGGAGAGAATGTGGAAAAAAAACATGTCACAGATGGAATATAGAGAAGATAACGTGTTCTAGGTGGCATGTGGACAAGTCGACATGTTCCAGGTCACATGGGGACAAGACAACATGTTGCAGGTGCCATATGGTCTAGACAATATGTTGCAGGTGGCATGTGAACTAGACAACATGTTCCACGTGGCATGTGGACAAGACATCGTGTTCCAGATGGTATGTAGACAAGACGGCATGTACCAGGTTGTATGTGGACAAGACAACATGTTCCAGGTGGAATGTGGACAAAACATCATGTCCCATTTGGTATGTGGACAAGACAACATGTTCCAAGTGGCATGTGGACAAGACATCATGTTCTAGGTGGCATATGGACAATACATCGTGTCCCAGATGGTATGTAGACAAGACAACATGTTCCAGGTTGTATGTGGACAAGACATCATGTCCCATATGGTATGTGGAGAAGACATCGAGTTCCAGACAGTATGTGGACAAGACAACATGTCACATGTGGTATGTGGACAAGACAACATGTTCCATGTGGCTTGTGGACAATACATCATGTCCCATGTGGTATGTGGACAAGACAACATGTTCCAGGTGGCTTGTGGACAATACATCATGTTCCATGTGGCATGTGGACAAGAGAGTCAATGGCCTATTTAGGTTTAAAATATATATCTATGTATGACTTAACAAAAAGTGCGAGTCCTATTACACATAATGCCAATTTGATATATTCATATGATACTGCAAACAATGAATAAGTATTCTTATGTGAACATTCACAAAATTTTGTACATATTTGTTGAAGAAACGTTAACAAATATATGTCGATTCTGATTGGCATCTACACAATCAGGACATTACATTCAGTGGGTAAACTTAAATAGTCGTGGTTAAAAGAAAGTATTGACTAAAACATCATTTGTAATATTCAATTATCGATTATAGATGTCAGGGAATACAAAAGCAA